>QKWP01001994.1:74186-86850 GCA_003550325.1 Gigaspora rosea
TGGTGGAAATTGAACCTGATAATTGGACAACCGTTACCCACAGATCCAGACCCAGCGCCTCATTCACTAAACAAAAATGTGGACACTGTTACTCTTATAACCACCTTTATGCTGACTGTCCTAACAATGAATGTTATCATTGTCGCCATTAAGGACACCTAGCTGCACATTGTCCTAAACAAGCCCCCAAACAAAATGTTTGCAAGACCTGCTCTCAACCTGGACATCTGTATAAGGACTGTCCTGTTAACCTCTGTTACCAATGCAAACAGTATGGACATATCAGTGCCAACTGCCCCCTGATGACCCAGATTCTTGAAAACTAACAATATCAATATGGTTGTCAACCTCAGGAAGTAAATGCCAATCGGCTACCCCACTTTTCCCCCTTTAGAGTTAACCATTGCTGTAAATGCAAGGTACCCAAAAGACCAGAAGAAATTAGGCTTTTGAGCAAACCTTAATTTGTAAAGGATATTGGATTGACTTCCACCAAGACCTAGATCCAGAAGACCCATGAAGTATAGAGTTCTTTACTAATGGCGAAGGCCGAGGAACGCTAATGGAATGTAAGCTCTGTAGAGAGCAAGGAATTAGATCTAAAATGATTAAACTAGACTCTATTCGAGAAGATACTCGGTTCTGCAACCTCGAATGCATGTATGCATATAAAGCTGCTAAAGATGTAGAATGGAATTCAAACTACAACCTATGGACTCGAGTACGCCATTATACCAAATCCACCAGAAATGCAGGACATGCATATAATCTTAACCAAAGTCGAATCTATCGACTCGCCCAGATACAGATTGGAGCAAGTGATTAAGACCTCGCTCATGCTCTGGAGCCCCAGGCTGCTGACCTGTCTAACCAAGACTATACCTATAATGAAATCAATGTTATCATGAGAGCCTCCCAAGTACAATTAAGTGAAACTGAAGAGGACACTCTACAAAGAATTTTAAAAGAGTCTTTTGACATTAGTCATCCAGACTTTGATCAAAGGAAAGCCATGGAAAATTTACAAAAGAATTTTCAAGGAACTGTTGGACTCTGTAAGGAATGTATTATGGCCAAAAAGAACACTGAGTTAGAACAATTTAACTCCTATTGTGAGGAATGTTATAAAGCACTTCACCCTCCTCCAGATCCAGAAGTTCTGTCTCCTCCAACCTCTCCAACACCGGAATTACCTATCGTTGCACCAATAAAAACTGTGTCAACAACTTTAGAACCCACAGACCTAGTCCCTCTCCTTCAGGAACAGATTAGGCAACAGGCCCAAATCATTGCTCTGCTACAGGAACAAGCTAAAACTTTTGAACACCAGGACCAGACCATAAAGGAATTACAAGCTCGAGTAAATTATTTTGAAAACTTTCACCATCGATTAAGAGATTTGTATAATGAATCCTCTTCTTCTGCCGCCTTTGATGATAGTGATGCTCAAAATTTTTGAGTCATCCTGAGCAAGATCAAAAACTACTCGAAGATACAGACAATTCTAGACCCAGAATTATTCGAGAAATTTATACTGTGACTCAGGAAATAAAACCAAAAGTAGGACCCTTAACTACTCACCAAGGAGCTCAATTTCGACAATTGCTTCTTGAATTTGCTGACCTCTTTGCAAAGGATATGACCCAACTAGGTAAAACTGACCTAGTAACCCATAGAATCTTTACTGACAATGTACCTCCTGTCAGCTCTCGACCCTATATGGTACCTCTAACTGAACAAACATTTATTAATGAAGAGGTACAACGAATGTTGGATAATAAGTTAATAAAAGAGTCCTCTAGCCCTTGGGCCTCTCCCGTTGTATTAGTAACAAAGAAAAATGGAAAGAAAAGATTTTGTGTAGACTATAGAAAACTTAATGCCGTTACCAAGAAGGATCAATATCCTCTACCCCGAATAGATGAAATGCTTGACTCACTTGCTGGAGCTACTTATTTTTCCACCCTCGATCTTATGAGTGGATACTGGCAAGTAAAAGTACACCCAGAAGATAGAGAGAAAACTGCTTTCATTACCAGATACGGAACCTATGAGTTCAATGTCATGCCTTTTGGATTGTGTAATGCCCCTGCTACCTTCCAACGCCTTATGAATAAAGTTTACAAAGGCATAGCTTACAAATATGTAGTAGTATACCTGGATGATACCAATGTCTTTTCACGAACATTCGATGACCATATTAAACACCTAAGAGAAGTATTCACCAGGATACGTGAAGCAGGATTGAAGTTAAACATAGAAAAATGTAATTTTTGGATGAAACGTCTACCTTTCCTAGGACATATAATAGAAGAAAAAGGAATCTCTCCAGATCCAGACAAGATTATTGCTGTTCAGAAAATTCAACCTCCAAAAAGTGTTACCCAGCTACGCTCATTCTTAGGCCTTGCTGGATACTACCGACGATTTATTAAACACTTCTCCTCCATTGCCCATCCTCTTAATCAATTGCTACATAAGGACAATACTTATGAATGGAATGACCAATGTCAAAAAGCTTTTGATGAACTGAAAAACCGGTTGACTACTGCCCCTATCCTTATCTATCCTGACTATAAACAAGAATTTATTCTAGCCACTGACGCCTCTTATACCGGATTCGGAGCCACCTTGAGCCAGATATCTGAAGATAAAAAGGAACACCCAATTGCCTATGCAAGCAAAAGCCTGAAAAAGGAAGAAATGAACTATGGAGCAACTGAATTGGAATGTGCTGCCATAGTATGGGCTATTGAACATTTTCACAAATATTTTGGTACAAGCCATTTTACGCTAGTTACAGACCACTCTGCTCTCAAATGGTTAAAGTCTTCTCAACCAAAAGGACGTCTAGGACGCTGGATGATGAAACTCCAACCCTACCATTTTACTATTGTACATAAACCTGGAAGAATCCATTCGAATGTTGATGCCCTTTCTCGATTACCGACCCAGACACACTCCTCTACTACTGCTGTTACATGAATTTGGATCAATACCAAAATTTAATAGGATACCTAGAAACAGACACACTCCCCTCTAATTTAACGGACAATGAAAAACGGACAATTATTAATCAATCTAGACATTATAAAGTAAAGGACAAATTATTATATAAAAAGAATCGAAAAGACCCAGACAAACCTATTAGAGTAATCAAATGGACTGAAGTTGAACCTATCCTGTATATGATGCATAGTCACCCTACCGCTGGACATTTAGGAACAGATGCTATGTATTATAAAATATCTGAACGATATTATTGGGACCAAATGTACAAAGATGTCCAAAATTATGTTCGCTCATGTGAAGTTTGCCAAAAACGAGGCAAAAGTAAAAGAAAAGAACCTCTCCACCCCATTCAAGTTGGAAGAGCCTTTGAACGAATAGGCATAGATCTAGTAGGACCCCTACCCATAACTAACCGCAACAATCGGTATATTATTGTTGCCACTGACTACCTTACCCGCTGGCCTGAAGCTAAAGCTGTACCAGATGCAGGTGCAGAAACTCTAGCAAAATTCATTTTTGAAGAAATTGTTTGTAGACATGGAGTCCCCAAGATTATTCTTTCTGATAATGGAAAGAATTTCACTAGTGAAGTTGTTAGAATATTGTGTGAAAAGTTTTTGATAAAACACATATTCTCCTCACCTTATCACCCCCAGACCAATGGAATGGTTGAAAGATTAAATAGAACACTTTGCAATTCTCTTGCAAAAGTTACAGAAAATATTGAAGATTGGGACCTGAACATATCTGCTGTACTGTTGGCATATAGAACCAAAAGACATACAACCACTGGATATACCCCTTTCCACTTAGTATATGGTAGACAAGCTATTCTACCCATTGAAACTGTTATCCCCATAGACCCAGTTGACTCAGATGAAGAAATATCACTAGAAAACAGCATATTACAAAGAGCCTTTGAATTAATAGATGAATTACCATACCAACATAATGCTGCCAGAGAGAATACAATTAAATCCCAAAAGAAACAGAAAGTTAGATTTGACTCCAGAATACAAAAAGAAGAATTTGAAATTGGTGACAAAGTTTGGGTACAAAGAAAAGACATAGAAGCCTCTCGCTCTGCAAAATTTGAAGAGAAAAGAATAGGACCATTTATTATTAAGGAAAAATTAAATAATGGCGCCTATAAACTGTGTACAATGGATGGAAAAACATTAAAGCAGTATTACAATAGTGATCGTCTTGTTAAGTACTACGAGAAACAAGATTGGCAACCTATGATTGTCATTTAGAATTTCCAGGGAGAAATTCTTAAAACGGATGGAAACACAGTGTTACCCCCTTAATTTATTGTGTATGGCGAACATTTTTTTTTAGAATCTAAGTTTACCCCACTTTTGCCCAAAATTAGAACCCTTTTTGTTTAAAAATAGAAACTTTAGGATATATAGAAAATCGAATTTTGAATTCGTAGAACGTTTGCTACTAAGTAATGTCAATCAATATCGCTCCGTTTGAGCTGAAATTTTGACTGTATACCAATCAGAAGATTCCGCATCTTTTCTACTAAGCTTATCTTAGTACGAAAGCGTCACTAGAAAGCGCAAATCGACTTGACGGCATTTTTGATATGCAAGAAAATTTTCGGTCATGTGATCATCGTTACGAATTTTTGAGTCACATGATTAACGCCGCGAAACAATCACACAGCCCTATTCATTTAAATTAGCATGTACAACAAAATTTTTTTTATTAGATTAGTCACCTTTATTCCACCATTGAGACTTCTAAAAACATTCTCCTTTTCCTTTTTCTCTCAAATAACAAAACTTTAATCCTCAAAATGGAAACTATTAACCTTCAACCTCAAACTCTAATTAGTCTGACTGCATTAATTAAAGATTGGAATCAAGACCCTTTGGCCTTTAATAATAGTCTTCTTATTACAAGAAATCAAGTTCTAGTCACAGATGGAAATACTATTCTACTTTCCCTACAATTTCCTATAGAAGATACAGACCTCTTACAAGATGATTCCTCAAATGACCATGTTGAAACTAACACTGGAATACTCCTAAATGAAGAATTAAATCTACCACTTCAAGTAAATGAACCTGAAAATATTGAAGAACTAGAATTCGAAGACTCAGAAAGTCCCACTTCTAAAACCAAAGCTAAACTTGCAAAAATTATTAATGACCTAACAGAAGAAAAACATAACACTCCCCTTCGTGCAGACCCTCTCCTAACGTATACTTGGAAAGATCAAGTTAATGAAATAATTCAGCACTTAAACTGAGAAACTCGAGGAAACCAGAAAGAAAAACAAGTTCGGACTCTTGAAGCATGTTATTATCTAGGAAAACTTCAAGAAGAATTTCAAGATGATCCTACGATCTCTAAAGAAATCAGAGAACAGATTAAATCTTCTCTAGGATCAACCCGAACAAATAAAATATGGAAAGGCGCTAAACGAACCTACCAAGTTTTTAAATACCAAGACCTTGTAAAGTTATACCGAACACAGTATATATCTATTAACAGTCTAAATGAATTATCACCTGATGAGTTTGATAGATTAGTAAAAATGATAACTCACGGAGTTCGTTCTTAAAGGGGACGGAAATGTTATAGAATAGGTTTTTCATTATTAAAAATCTAGAACATTCCAAGAATAGTTTAGCGTAACATAGTTGAGACACAGAATAATATAGAAGGAACCTTTATACCTTTATACCTTTATACCTTTATACCTTTATACCTTTATACCTTTATACCTTTATACCTTTATACCTTTATACCTTTATACCTTTATACCTTTATACCTTTATACCTTTATACCTTTATACCTTTATACCTTTATACCTTTATACCTTTATACCTTTATACCTTTATACCTTTATACCTTTATACCTTTATACCTTTATACCTTTATACCTTTATACCTTTATACCTTTATACCTTTATACCTTTATACCTTTATACCTTTATACCTTTATACCTTTATACCTTTATACCTTTATACCTTTATACCTTTATACCTTTATACCTTTATACCTTTATACCTTTATACCTTTATACCTTTATACCTTTATACCTTTATACCTTTATACCTTTATACCTTTATACCTTTATACCTTTATACCTTTATACCTTTATACCTTTATACCTTTATACCTTTATACCTTTATACCTTTATACCTTTATACCTTTATACCTTTATACCTTTATACCTTTATACCTTTATACCTTTATACCTTTATACCTTTATACCTTTATACCTTTATACCTTTATACCTTTATACCTTTATACCTTTATACCTTTATACCTTTATACCTTTATACCTTTATACCTTTATACCTTTATACCTTTATACCTTTATACCTTTATACCTTTATACCTTTATACCTTTATACCTTTATACCTTTATACCTTTATACCTTTATACCTTTATACCTTTATACCTTTATACCTTTATACCTTTATACCTTTATACCTTTATACCTTTATACCTTTATACCTTTATACCTTTATACCTTTATACCTTTATACCTTTATACCTTTATACCTTTATACCTTTATACCTTTATACCTTTATACCTTTATACCTTTATACCTTTATACCTTTATACCTTTATACCTTTATACCTTTATACCTTTATACCTTTATACCTTTATACCTTTATACCTTTATACCTTTATACCTTTATACCTTTATACCTTTATACCTTTATACCTTTATACCTTTATACCTTTATACCTTTATACCTTTATACCTTTATACCTTTATACCTTTATACCTTTATACCTTTATACCTTTATACCTTTATACCTTTATACCTTTATACCTTTATACCTTTATACCTTTATACCTTTATACCTTTATACCTTTATACCTTTATACCTTTATACCTTTATACCTTTATACCTTTATACTTTTATACTTTTATACTTTTATACTTTATTACTATACTTTTATACTTTTATACTTTTACACGAATGTATTCCTAAAAAGATATATAAACCCTAGCTTTCTGACCTTCTACCCACAAGCTTTCTAGCTTAGACTCAGACTTCCCTTTCTCCCCCTCCAATACTTAAATAATTGTATCTCTTGAATAATATTATTTAAATCAATAAAATATATCTTTGCTAAATAAATAATACTCTTATTAATTAATAAATATAAACTGAACCGCTCTAGTGAAGTAATATTCTACTTCCACACCGCTTCATATCTTCTCTGACCCTTACAAGATCCCTGTCGCCGTGTGCTATGTTGCTAGTGGTATATTAAGAAGGCTATACTGCTTGTAACAATATTATAATTGTGCTTTGTATTGTGCATAATATCTAAAAACTAAAATGCTAATTTGTGACAAATTTGTTCTATTTTAAAAAAGGAGTTATCTATGTGCCACTCCGGGTGGTAAATTATTTTTGCCACCCCAGTGATCATCCAATCAAATCTCACTAAAAATACAATTTTTTTATCATTAAAAATACGATTTTTATTATTAAAAATACAATTTTTATTATTAAGAATACAATTTTTTTCATTAAAAATACAATTTTTTTATTTAAAAAAAACATAACATAAAAAAAAAACTTCGTGTAACAAAATAAAAGAAAAAAAAACTTTGCGTAACAAAAAAAAGAAAAAAAACTTAGTATATAAAAAAAAAGTTTGATGAACATCGTTGTGTAATGAATGTTATTGCGTAACGAAGTGACAAAGCCCCCAAATCCACTGCAACAAGGGCGGCGAAAGAAACAGGAAACAGAAGGCAAAAATGACGAAAAATCCTTGGAAGAACCACCGGAAAACGACGAAAGAACCCGCAAAAAGATAACGAAGAACCTACTGGATGAACCCACCGAAAAACGACGAATAAAAAAGAGTTAGTGCTCTACTTACATCAAAAAAAAGAATACACGTGGGAAAAAAACGCCAAGAACACATCGGGAAGCGAACCGAAGGTCCATTCTAGTGAATCAACCACAAACGCCGAAAGCAACAGGGAAAAAACCTGGAAACCTGAAAGAAAAAGAGTTAGTGTGCTAAACAAAAAAAAAAGGATACACGTGGAAAAAAATGCCAAAAGTATGAACCGAAGGTCCATTCCAAAAATTCACACCACAGACACCGAAAGCAACGAGGAAAAACCTAAAAAGAAAAGGAAAAAAGATGTTATTATAGTAATAAAATAAAAAAGAATATTTATAGAAAAAAGCCCAAAACACACCGGGAAGCGAAACTGAAGTCCATTCCACCACAAACGCTAAAAGCAACAGGAAAGAAACCTAGAAACCTGAAAAAAAAGAGTTAGTACGCTAATTATATCAAAAAAAAAGGATACAGGTAGGAAAAAACGCCAAGAGTACACCGGGAACCGAGCCGAAGGTCCACTCCAGAGATTCAACCACAAATGCCGAGAGCAACAGCAAAGAAACCTAGAAACCTGAAATAAAAAGAGTTAGTGTGCTAATTTGAACACAAAAAGAAAGAAAGCACAAATGCAAAAAGAAAAAAAGCACGAACGCAAAAACAAAGAAGCACAAACACAAAAGAGCAAGAAAGCACGAACGCAAAAGAGCAAGAAAGCACGAGCGCAAAAAAGCAAGAAAGCACGAACGCAAAAAAGCAAGAACGCAAATGGCAAAGTAGTATGAACACGAAAAAGCAAAGAAGCACGAACGCAAAAAAGCAAGAAAGCATAATCGCAAGGAAGCAAGAAAGCACAAACGCAAAGAGGCAAGAAGCACAAACACAAAAAGCAAGGAAGCATAAATGCAAAAAGAAAAGCACGAATGCAAAACACCAACATACCGAAATGGTCGACACCAAATAGACAAACCAACAACGAAAAATAAGAGAAAAATAAAATAACAGTAAAATATTTATATAAACAAAACAATCTAATCTAGAAAAAAAATTTGATTGGCCAATCTGGTAGGGGTGGTAAAAAAACGTAGATCCCACCCGGGGTGGCGCATAGAATTTTCCTTTAAAAAAATTTATAATAAATTTTGATATTTTATTGATTCCTTGTATTTTGATTAATTAGAATTTTTTTAGTAGCTAAAATTTTATTAATTAACAAATTTTTTAAAAATAAACAAAGAACAAAACATGTGACTTGTTTTATTTTTGTTAATTGTTTAACATATTATATAAAATTGTACATATTCAAAATAGTATAAATCAATAATATATAATAATTATTTTAAAATAAAGCTGCTAAGTTGTAGCAAATTAGCTTGACTACAATTTAGTATCTTTCTTTTTTTATATCTTTTCTGTATTATGAGCTATTAATTTTTGAAATTATTTTAGTCTTTAGGTATTGCACACTGTATAATAATAAATTTATAAATTTTATATTTTCTCTTTTGATATTATATTGCTGGGACTAGTACTTTGATCTATATTTAAAGAGAAATGTATTTAAAAAAAATTAAAATTATTAAAATTTTATTAAATTAATTAATTTTATATTAGAAATAATATAATGTTCACCATAGGTGATTATCACCTGTGGTCTACAATGTATAAATAAAAATAAATCATTTTATTAAAACAAAAAACAAACCTTTTTAGAGTTATGGTAAGAGTTAGGAATTAGAAGAGTGCTTTGTATATAGTAAAATTTTGCAAAAAAATTTTTTTTTTGCATAAAAAAAAGTAGTTTTATAGACAAATTTTAGGTTAGAAGCAATTTTTTAAAAATTTTTTGTTTTTTGCTTGTTTTTTTGTTATACAAAAATTGATTTACATGTTATACCTGATCCTAAATTTTGATTGGCTATTGTACTACAGGTGATAATCACCTGTGGTGTATATTAGATTCTCCTTTATATTATTAAATAATAATTAAAATTTTTAAAATCAATACTTTTGATCTACTAATCCAATATAGATAATTTAACTACCAAAATGCTCTTTTTAATAAAACAATTTTAAGAAATCTGAATAATTAAAGTTTTTTTAATATTAATAATAAGATCTTGTTTTTATTTTTATTAAAATTTAATAAAAAACTTTTACAAAAGAAAAAGCTCTATATTTTAAATTTAAGACTAAGACAGAACTTAGACAATTTTTAGATATATATCTAAATATTTATCTATAACATAAACCAGTATTAAAGTTTCATTTATATTTACTATATAGTAAATATAAATAAAACTCTAATAACAATTGATCATATACTCAGATTTGTATAATTTTAAAAGGATCCTAAAGAACTTTAATATAACTTAGATCTGAGTTTGTATAACTTTAAACAAATAGATATATAAAATAGAGCAAATTTTAAAAAAATTTACTATATAAAAATGCAATATTTGATGAATTTCTATGCAAAAATTTCTTTTTTAGTAATATCAGAGTTATATTAGAGTTCATTGGGGTTCTATTTTAGATTTATTAAAATTATCTTATTGAGAAGATCATTTTGGTTATTAAATTATTTAATTAAAAATATTATAATTTTTTTAATATATAATAATAATTTTTAAAAAAATTTCTAAATCTATACTAGTGTATAAACACAGGCATTAATAAATTGATTTGCAAATCTGTGTAATATATAAAAATTTATAAAAACAAAAATCACTTAATATTAGAGTTAGAGTTAGACTTAGAAGCTAGATTTAGAGAATATTTTAAATTTAGTATAGATTATTTGTTGTTAAAACCCAAAGTAGTTTTATAAGCAAAGTTTAGTTATAACTATACTTATATTTTATATACTAGTATACAAATAGCAACTGTCAATTTTAAATATATTATATAGTTGTCCTTCTGTATAGTCATCTTCTATATAATCACATTATAGTAAAATCTATACCAAAGTCTGAAATTATTAAAGTTATTATCGAGATCAAAAAATAATGACCTGGGTTTACCTGTATTAAAAAATGTTAACCTGGTAACCTGGATTATGATCCAAGTCAACAAATTAGCTGAAACCCCAAATTCAAAATGATAAAACCCTAGTGCTTATTCTAAAAAAATTGAATTGCTAAAAATTTCAGATAATAAAAAACCTTGAAACTCTAGTATTCTTATACTAGAAATTAATAAGTTAATATTTGATCTATGATTTGTGATTGTTTAACCACATAGGCAATGTGATCTGAGTAATATTCCTAAAGTGCATATTTACTTTTTTTGAAAACACCTATAGCAAAACAATTTCTAGTTGGCATATCACTTAAAAATTTATATAATTAATTATATATGATCTTGTAAACTTATTAGCATATAAATTTATATTCAAGTATAACTGTGTAATATATAAATTATAAAACAAAAAATTAACCTATTTAATATTAGAGTAAAAAGTTAGTTTTGGGTCGAAAAAGTTATAATTTATGCTAAAATTTGACAAGTAATGCTTTTTATTAAAGCACCTAAAGCTATTTTATAAAAACTTTGTATATAGCAGTAATGATAAATAATAAGTCATAAAAATTTTTATGCAAATAAATATAAATGATATGTTATTTTAAATTAACAATATTATTTATTAAAAAAAAAATTATGTAAAATCATGATTAAATGACAAGTTATAAAAAATATTTTTATAAATGACATTAAAATAATAAAATAAATGACAATAATATTAAAAAAAATTTAAATATACCTAATAAAAAATTTAATAAAATTAATTTTATACTTAAAAAAAATCTATTTAAATTAAAGTTTTAACTATTGTTATAAAAAATTTAATTGATGTAAAAAAGGTTTAAATTGTTAAAGCAAAGTTGACATTTCAGATTATAGTTTGAGAGTTATGAATTGTATAGTTTAGATTATAAGAGAAAATATTTATATCGCCTTATTGCAAAAATATGTCAATAATGGAATTTAATATTGATATAAATATTTTTGCATTTATAGTACAGATTATATAGGCTTTAATAGCATGCTCTTAGAGAACAATTATTGTTGCCCAATTTTTTAATACTACTTTTCTGAATTATTATTTAATGATCTCATAATATTGATAATTTGTTTCTCTTGCAAAACATATTTGAGAAATGAACTCAAAAAACTCTAATTTACTTTCTATTTCTAATAGCTCATTTTATTGATATAAGTTTTTACCAAATATTTTTTTGATCAAACTAATTTACTAGCAACCTAATTTTTTAACATGAAGTATAATAAGTACTAGTTATCAGTCGTATTGTAGATGATAACTAATTATCCATCTACTAAAGTCTTAACTGATAACCAATATAAACACTGCAAATATTCACTTATCTTATATATATATATATACAAGAGGTGTATGAATTTTTTATATTGTATTATTAAATAATAAATAAATTATACAAAAATTATTTAGTGTCACATAGAACATAGTTATTATTTTTAATACTTGTAGGCAAATAAATATTATATTAAGATATTGTATTTTATATTGTTACAGTACCGGAAGCCTTCTTTAATTCCGATAGAGTAACAATCACACGGCTCCTGAAATCCCTTACTTTGGGCGTGAAGCGGTGTGCAAGAGGGAAGTATAGTTTCTTTTATGTCTGTAAGAAACTACACACTTCTCTAAGGCAGTTCGGTATAAAACAGCAAGAGATAATACACAGTTTATTAATTTAACAAGAGGGCTATTCCAAGGTGTCTGTTCCTTAGAAATCCCAAGAGTTTATTAATAATAA
>QKWP01001995.1:0-54389 GCA_003550325.1 Gigaspora rosea
TGAACTAAGCGTCGCTAAGCGTCGTTAAGCGTCACTAAGCGTCGTTAAGCGTCACTAAGCGTCATTAAGCGTCGTTAAGCGTCATTAAGCGTCGCTAAGCGTCGTTAAGCGTCGCTAAGCGTCATTGAGTGTCATTGCACATCAATTTCGCATATCACTATTACTAAATACAGTTATTACAAAATTTCCTTATTAAGTTCTAATTTTCAAACTAATTTCTCCCAAGATTAAAAACCTATTCTATAACACTATATTAAGTTATTAATTTTTAAGTAATCAATTATTTTATTCTTGCATTAGTAAATTTCATTATCTTATTTCTTTAATTAATAAACTTTTTTTTCTTTTTTTACTCTCTACTTATTATAGAATTATTTTTGTTAGATTAGGTCTAAACTAGCATATATAAAGAATAAAAAGAAATAAGAAATTTAGTATAGTATAGTCTTCCTTTTCTATAATTACCTCCTATACAATCACAATACCTGTACAATCACATTAAATTTTATTAATTAATTTATAAAAAAAGACTTCTATATAATCATATTCTTTTATAATTACTAATTTTCTTGATACAAAATGTGTAATTGTAGAGAAGGAAGTCTATATTGACTATTTCTATATTTTTATATATATATATTTTTTATTCTTTGACGAGTCTGCTAGATACTTACGAGTGAACAGAAGAATACTATGCTAAAATAAATTTACAAAATATTTGGTTCTTTCTCATATAAGCCTAACACAACTTGGTTTCCTATAAAGGACCTAAGTGTACCCTGTCGCACTGTTTTCCTAACGAAACAGGTTTCGGTGGTGACCCATCAGTAGCCATGCCATAAGGGCTTTTTACTCCTCTCGATGAAGCCTAACATCCCTTCTTCTACCAAACTTCCCATCATTTTTAATCTTTCTGAAACCTTTTCTTTCCACTTCTCTTTACGTTCCTTCTGGCCTTCCGAAATTTTGCTTTCTTCATTCTTCTTTTTTTCTCCCTTCTGTCTAGCCTTTTTCTTCCGTTTTCTTTTCGTACAATGCCAATTTCTTCCTCCCATTCATTTACTGTCTGGCAACGGTCTTTCCAAATAATTTCAAAAAGACTGTTCCATGTTATGTTTAAAATATCTTCAATAATGCGATTCGTTATTCCGTTAGAGCAAAGCTGCTTCTGAATTCTTAACTGAGCTTTGTAACAGAACAAACCCTTAATCAAACCTTTCCGTACGCTAATTATCTTCTCTTGATTTTCTCCAAAATTTAGATTTATTAGCTTCTGTTTGGGCAGTCATTTTCAAACGTCTTTTGTCAGGTTGTTCCAAGCAAATTCTGCTGCTACCAATTGAATACTCTACCATGAAATTTCGTAGCCTTCACATTCAGCCAAATGATCATGTATTTCCTTGGTTTCTGTATTGCAGCTCAGACAATTTGAAGATTCGTATAAGTCAGATCTTCTCCTATTTAATAGGTCAAGAAGAGGTAGATTTTCTGAAAGGCACTTGATAATAAAACAAGCTTTTTTACTTCTTCTGGTTGTTGAACCTCGTATACCGGTTACTTCCTTGAGCTTCTTCCAAAACATCGACTAGCTTTTGTCATTGTAACTATTGTTTTGTACTGTACTACACAGACTTTGTGAAAGACGCCACTCAGCACCTATATATATATTGTTGAGTGTTTTGATAAAAGCTCGAGGTGGCATCTCTACTAGCCAATTTTTCCAAAATAAGACACTTTGGAATCTTGGACTTTCTCCTAATTCTACTTGAATTGTTTCTGATGCGTCACAACCTTTCTTTGCTAGTTTGTTAGCCAAGTTGTTCCATTTATTGTTGCTGTGCGCTTTCATTTTATTGAGCTCAAGAGTAATGTTTTTAGTTTTTATTAGATCTACGATTTTTTCCGTCAGAAGAAAATTAGACCGCTTTTGTGCCCTTCTTGCTGGTTCATGAGAGAATCCTGATTCCATCGCACAGATTGCTGCCAGACTATCTGTGTAAACTATAACTTCCGCTTCGCTTGGAATTGTTAAGAGCATGGTCCATATTGCTATGAGTTCTGCCTTTGTTGATGATGACATTGAAATGCTTTAATTGACATTGTATCCAAAATTTCTTCCCCTGTGTTGCTTATTTGAACCCACCCACTCTCATAGTGCAACAGTGATTAATATTACTCAAACTCTCTACTAAAGAACCATCTGTGTAAAAAATGAAACGTTCACATTTCCTATCTATATTTTTCCTAAAACTATTTACTAAAAGATACTCTGTTTTACTCTCCAGCTTCTCCTTTAAGATTAATTCTATTTCCAAACAATTGACTATGCTAATATTACTAAAAATTTGTTCTTTTGAACCTATACTACTTATTCTTTTCTTTTTCCTTGCACCAGAAACTATATCTAAATTTATTGGGAATTTACGTTTATCTCATTCTCTATATGGCCTTGGAAGCACTCCTACGACATCTTTCTTTTTAATCCAGCTTGTACAAATACCTTTACTACTTTCTTCACCGATGTGACAGCCTTCGCATTTGGCAATACAGACATTTGATGACTTTTGAGATAAACTATCATGCCAATGTTCAACAAACACTTCTTTTTTGCCCTTCTGTGTTATTCTACCATATTCTTGTTTGCTTATATCACTATTATATACGACCCAGTCCTTTACCCGGCGGTCCTCTGAAATAAGGGTCTTTTTGAGCTCCAGGGCTAGCAAATTCAGTTCTGGCAAATTAAGACTTGCTGCAATTTCTCTTGTGTTTGTATCTATAATTATCTCTCTTTCTAGTTCTGCGAACCAATAAGCTTTCTTTCCTTGACTTGAAAGGCCTAAGACTTTTTTTAATTGTTGCCAAGTAATTATATTTTTCCCTTCAAAGTTGATTAATTGCCCAATATAGATCAGACTAGATTTGTTTATGTGCTTGTATGAACGATAAAAGCTTTTTGGTGATAGTAAACTCCTTATCTTGACCACAGAAATTTCTGGAGTGATAGTGTCTTCAGTAAGTGTAATTTCGAAATTTCTCTCTTTTGCCTTAAGACAAATTGAGCAGTCCAAATTGCCTTTCCATAATTTCTCTAGAGTTACTATGTCTGACTCTTTAGAAAATCTTTCGCTTAGCGCTGCTAAAAACCAACCTTGTGTTATGCGTTTCTTCGCGAAGTTTGCCTCGATTCCTGTACTATTTAACCTATATATCAGACCTGTTATTTGTTTTGTAAAAATTTCATCACTAAGCTTCTTACAGTTGCCTAATTATTTGTGAGTAACTAGGTAGTTACTTGTTGAGCGTGCGAATTCTATTTTGCTTTTCACCATTCTTAAAAAAGGTTGCTGAATTTCGTCTAAGTTCTTTCGTGAAAGATTGGTTGTTTGTAAAATGTAGCTCAATTTGGGGAGAATACACATGTTATTGATGTATGAGAGTTGGCTAAGCGTCAATTTTTTATGATATAACATTTCACAAAATTGTTGCATAATTCATTTCGCTTTTGCTTTTATAAGCCTCTGATTCAACCAAACACCTAGAAATCGCACTAGGGTATCTTTCCCTTCTGCTATGATTTTGTTTTGTGATAAAAAGATAGACTTTTCCTCTCTTGTATTGAGTGCTACTAACTTAGACTTCTTGGGTTGAACTTAATATCATTTATCTTGTAGAACTCCTCTGAATCTTTAAGGTCGCTTCTAGCTGTTGCTTGTTACTGGCTACCCACGTTGTATCGTCAGCATAAGCAATTGTAGCACATCGGGTTGAATAGTTCATAGGATATGCCTCATGTTTTCTAAACTCAGATCATAGCCCAGATTGGTTTTATTTTGTATATAACACAAAAGCGAATCATAAAAAATCCTCCAGACCAGGAGTGATACTACTTCGCCCTGGTCTATTCCATCTATGGCCTTAAAGCCGTTGCTAAGTCCAAGGGCCATAATAATTTTAAACTGATGTTCACCAAAAAGGTCTAAAATGAAATTAATTGCAGTAGACGGAAGCTTTAATTGTAAAAGAGCCTTTTCCAGCATCTCTAATGACACCGAGTCGAAAGCTTTTTGCATGTCTTGCAGGAGTATCCAAAGCTCTTTTCCTTTTTCCAATGCTTCTCCTATAATCGAATTATGATATGTATAGGGGCTTCCATTGAGCAACCCGGAAGTCTAGCAAAATTGAATCCCCTTAGCACTGCATTTTCTTTAAAAATTCTTGAGAGACGCATTGTGAAGATTTTTGTGACACATTTTTTAAACGTTTCTAAAAGTGCAATGGGCCTTATATTATTGAGATTGTACCCCAATCTTCATTTTTGGGAATTGCATACAGTTGAGCCACTTTCCACTTATTTGGGATCAAACCGATTTGTATACATGCTAGTGCAAAATTCCTAAAAATAGCATGTGTTTTGTTATCTGCTTTCTTTATCAGAATATAACTTATTCCCGAAATACCTGGTGCTGATTTTAAACTTAAGCTACTTAGCATTTGGTCCCATTCTTCTTCGGATATTTCTTGTAGAAGGTCCTCATACCAATTCTCTTGTATGAAACTTAAAGGTTTATACATTTCTTTCCATGCTTGGGACATGCGGTTTGGATTTGCATTTCTTTTTTTGTACTGAGTTTGAAAATGTTTTTCTGTATACTGTATAACGTCTTCAGGTTCTGTAATGAGTTCTCGACTATGATCTTGATTTTCTATAATTATTTTGTTAAGCACGATTTTATTGTATGACTTATTTAACAGACTATTCAGCATTTGCTCCTGGTTGTTAGCTATTATCTCGCACCGTTTTTCGATCTTTTCCTGAATTTCTTTGTTTCTACTACTTGTATTTTCTAATATGCATTTTTCTTTTTTCCATCCTCTTAAGTCCTGCTTTCCTTCGTCTAGACTTTGGGCTTGTAGCATATCTATTTCTATATCTAGGGTTCTATTTATGTTCAAAATAGTATTGTTTGCTAAGACTATTATGCTAATATTTGATTGAGAAGTTTTATTGTTACAGATATTTCTAATAACCTTGCCCAAATCCAGTATGCTTTTTTCCAGATCCGTTTTTGTTCAGGATTTTTTTCTACTACAGCCTGTGTTTAATACTTTTTTTCTTGGTAAGGTTTGGTTGGCTGCTTTTATTATTGTGTTATGAATGACATCCCACATTTGATCAAGTTCTTTCTTTTCTACAACAGTTCCTGATTGTACTATATTTATTCTCTTTATGGCCTGGCTATCTTTTAAGGAACTTTGAAGAACTGTCGCATAGTTTTCCCAATCTTCTGCGCTTGCCTTGTCGTAAAGGTAAATTGTTCTTTTTTGTCCACGTTGCTTTATTGTGGAAAAGTTCTTTTTCTCAATCAAGTGCCCAAGGTGAATCTTTACTATGGCTGCATTATGGTCACTATCTGTCCTTGTACTCATCTCCTCTATTTTAGCTTCCACAATTCCTAGGCCAAGCTCCTTTGATGTCCAAATTTGATTTATCCTTGAGCTTTGATCCTTCTTGACCATGTAAATTCCTTGTTATCTGGGTTGATTACTCGATACGAATCTACAAACTCTTGCTTATACAACCATTTGTACAAAAAGAATTTTTTGTGCTGTGAACTTGAGTATTTTCTGTCTAGGGTTTAATCAGGAACATAATTAAAATCTCCCATGATAATATATTGGTTTCTTTGAGATCCTTGGGCTACTTTTTTGACGATTCTTTGTTGAACTGCCCTTGTAATTTTTTTATTGTTTGGTGGTATGTATACTATAATGATTATTAGCTCTAGTTGTTTAAAGAGAAATGTCGCTTCTAAATAGTATGGTGAATCTTTCTTAACTTGACCTAAGTGCCTCTCCTAATTTTTGTTAATCAGAAGTCCTACACCAGATCCTTTTTTTTTTTCTTTTTTTGTATTTGACCAAAAACCAACAAAATTATCTCTATTAAAGTCCAAAAAACCCCTTCTTTACTACTAATATTTGTTTCCACAATACCAATAATATCTAGATTCTCTTCTAATACCTATTCTGAAATTATGACACTTTTGAACCTATTACTTTTAAGCCCCTTAATGTTGTGGCATCCTACTTTGAGAAAATGATTATTTTGTGAATGTGGGCTTATTGTATTATTGAGAGATGAGGATGCCTCCTGTATATGCAAGCCCGAAGGCTTGCTTATGTTCATTGGAACACTCTTGGCGAATATTAGGAGCGATAGGGAATATAAGCTCCTGTTTTTCTTCAATATTTCGAAGCTTTCTAAGAATTTCTTCGAGTATATTGTCATAGTTTAATGTCTTTTGGTCTGCCTCGACATGTGTTAGTGCCTTTCGAGTAATACTGCGAGATCTTGAAATGCTAGATTCTCTACTTGTATTTTTAACAAATTCAATCTTTTTCCCTTGTGCTCTTCCTGTAGGTGAGTTGTTATGACTTGTCTTTTTATAAGGCTTGAAGTTCTCTTTCTCTAACCTTTCTGTATATCTAATATTTCCCTTTGCTCTTTCTCAATTTTGTGTGACCTCTGACAGGCTCCTCTGGTTTGAAGTACTCCATTCAAGTTTAGTATTATAGTACCAAGCTACATTTTCTATTGCTGTATTTAGGTCTTCACTATTTTTAAAATAAACAAATGCGACACTTTTGATTACCGTTGCTATTTTTAGAAATGAAATCTATTTTGGCTTTCATTCTCCCTAACTGTCGTAAAAGGGCTGCTTCCAAAGCTATATGAGAAAACTCTCTAAGAATCGCTCTATGTTCTTTTCTTTTTTTCAAAGTTCTGCATCGAATTTGCCTAGTGTTAGTTTTCTTCTTTATAATGTAGGGACCATAGACTTTGTAGGTTTTCCTTTTTTCCTTATTTCTGCATTGTATATGAATGAAAACTACTCTTGTTTTGTTGTAATCCTTCCATTCCGTAGAGATGACTTTGCCAAAATGATTAAAGCATCATCTAATCTTTGCGAATCTTGAGTCTGCAGGAAGATCCCACAATGTTAAACTAGTTTGTAACTCTAATTTTGTGTTGTTGACACTTCTATCTATATCCATATCACTTTTGTTTCCTATGTTTATAGCTGTACCAGTTGTAATCATTTCAGTTACTATTGCTTCTGTGCTTTCTTTTGCTTTATTTTTGAATGACTTTTTCTTTGCATTAAAAGTACTAATCATTTCCTTGGTGTCCTCTGTTCCATAATCAAGACATCCACATTCTGCATAAAGTAGTGTTGCTTTCTCCTCTGCCTCTTCTGATTTGTCTTCTACTAGAATCTCTATCTCACTTTTATTTAAATTCATTTCTGCAACTCTGATTCTGTTATTAGTTTTCTTTTTGTTGCTTAGACTATCAAAATTTTCCAGACTTCTTTTCTTATTTGCTACATCGCGCTCTTCTTTTATGGTAATTTCCATAATTGGTAGTTCTTTTCTTCTAGTTTCTCTTCTATAAGTATTTGTTCTTCATATGTTAGTTGTTCCTTACGTGTTTTCTTTTGTTGAATCTATTTATAAAGCTCAATCGTGCGCCGGATAGTCGCTATAAAATTGGGATCATTTATACCAATATATTCGGCTATATGTTTGTCTATTTTAAGAGTTAAAGATTTTTGTTAATCGTGAAACCGATTTACTTCTTCCTGTAGTTTGGTGTACAAATTTTTAATAATTTCTATTTTCATTGTTTCCTTAAACAGTACTATACTATTTCTAGATTTTTCAAGAACTGTTGCTGTTGATTGAATATCTATCTTTGTTGACTATTTCTATAATAGATATAATAAAAATTTAATATTATATTTATTTTTATAATATTTAAATTTACAATAATCTAGTTGTTACTAGTAGTAATAGTCATTAGATTGCAATTAACTAACTATATTGTAATAGAATTAAAACAAATATTAAAATTAATTGTTATTAAAGTCAGAATTAATATTGAGTTCAGTGTTGTTATAGGACAGCTCTAAACAATTTGTAGACAATTGTGGACAATTGTGAACAAAAAAATAAATCTAGATTACTTGAAATTTTATTAAGATAACCTATTTTTTTTCTTTTGAGAAAAATATTCAAAACATATATAATCATATCTTTTATAAACTAATTTATTAAATTTTAAAGTCAAGGCATTCTTTGAACAGTTGTAAACACTATAAACATTTGGATATGGACATAGGTAAAAATGTCTTGGACTTATATGTAACTACTTATATAAATTACCCAATGAATATATAAGCAAGGCCTCACCTTAAAAAAAAAAATGTCTTTGACATAGTAGACATGACAACACTAATTAAGTTAGGGTTGGGTAGAATATATTGTATAGTAAAATTTTATATAAATTTTTTTTAAAAGATAATTTATATATTTTATGTGCAATATTGTTGTACCTGTTACAGATCATAAAATTTGGTATAATATAAAATTAAAACAATTAAAAGTAACCTTTTTTTTTAGTTAGGATTAGAGTAAAGTAAAAATTGTGTATAGACAGAAAAGGGCCTTATAGTAAAATTTTACAAGAAATTTTTTTTGCTAAAATCCAAAAAGTAGTTTTATATATTTAATTTTAAGTTATAAACAATTTTAATAAAATGAACATTTGGTTTAAATTTTTTAATTATATAATTATATCTAATTTTAAAATTTGTTTAGGAAAGCAACATATAAAGTGCATTATTTATGCAATAAATAAATTTATTCCTTTTTAATTAAAATACAAAAAGTGATTTTATAAATAAAATTTTGTACTATTGTAAATTTTTAAAAATTTTAATGTTTTTTTTTTGCTTTTGAATTATACAACTTTTATATCTGATCTGTAATATAGTTGGTTAATTGCAACTTTGTAACTATCACTACTAGCAACAACTTTACAAAAACATCCAATTTAGCAATTTTAGAACTATTTTAAAACAACTATTAAGTAACTATACAGTAGCTATAGTCTTTAAGTTACTATATATTAGCAATATGCTTATTACTATTAACTACAGTCAGATCTCTCTAAATGCATATCGTTGGGACCAAACTTTTGGAGGTATGCATTAAGAGAGGACCCCGGACATCTCTCATATAGGTCATAACTGGATTTTGGCCAATTTTGACCTAATTTGCTCTAAACGACAAAATCTATTTACTTTAATAACTTCTAATCCAGTAATCAGAATTGAATAAACTTTTTTTTGTTAGATGCGTCTTACTGAGAGCTTCATTTTAAAAAAGTTCATTCAAATTGGACCACTGGATGCCAAGATAATCGCCAAAAACTGTTTTTTGCTTCTTAAATTTTAGGTGTTTTTGCTCCAAAATTTCAAGTATGACCTCTATACTAGATGTCCGGGGTCCTATTAAGAGAACAATAAGAAAAAATGCATTTATAGAGGTTTGGTATATATTTGGGCCAAAAAACTGATATGCACTTAAAGAGGTTATGCACTTAGAAAGAATGCATTTAGAGAGGTCCGACTGTACTATATTATTACTATTTAATTATATATTAGCTACAATTTTATAAAAAAATAAAATTTTTAAAAGTTTTTTAGCAAAAGTATTGCTAATATATAGCAAAATAGTAGTAATGTAGTAGTTAGTAGATGTAATGCTAATATATAGTAAATTTAAAGCTAGAGCTACTACAAAGTAACTATATAATTACTTTATAGTTATTTGAAAGCAGTTCTAAAGTTGTTAAATTGAATTTTTTTGCAAAAAAAATAGATTTTTCTTAAATTTAATTGGTAAAAAATTATTACAATAATATATTTTAGTACTTTATTTAGTAAAAATAACTTCAAAAACCTTGTAAAAAATAAATTAGAATCTTATATTTAATTTTTATTATATTTTTATAATTAGGTTAAGTTCAATATCACTAGTAGTAAATTTTACCAATCCAATTAGAATTAAAGATTAGGTGTAATATGCAAAATGATTTTGTATAACAAAAATAAAAATTTTTTAAAAAATTGCTTCTAACTAAAAATTATGTTTATGAAACTGCTTTTTTTTATACAAAAAAAACCTTCTTGCTAAATTTTACTATATATAAAGCTTTATTCTAATTTCTAACCTTTACCCTTACTCTAATATTAAGGAGATTTAATATTTATTTGTTTTGCTATACCTAATATATAATTATGTATAGATGGCTTATTACCAGTAAATTTCACCACTATGGATATTAAATTAATTCTTATAATTTTATATTTTAACTTAATTCTAATTCTAAATTTTATAGTAAAATTATTACTAAAAATAATTGTTACTAGTAATATATTGTAAATTTTTAATTTTTAACTATTATTTGTTATATTTATAACTGATCATAAAATTAGATATAATATAAAATCAAATCTATTAAATAATTTTTTTTAGTTAGTATTAGGTAGAGTTAGAGTAAGATAAAAATTGTATATAAACAAAAAAGAACTTTATAATAAATTTTGCAAAAAAATTTTTTTGCTAAAATTTAATAGTTTTATATAATCAATTTTAAGTTATAAACAATTATTAACAAAGTGATAATTTGTTTTGAATTTTTTAATTATTTTATTATTATATCTAATTTTAAAATTTAATTAGAAAAATAATATCTAAAGTGCATTATATGATATGGTCAATAAATTTGTTTATTATTTTTTTTTATTATTTGAATTAATATATTTGTAGCTATAGCTACTATAGTTATATTTAGTCAAACCTCTATAAATACAACATGTACAGACAAGCCTACAACATGCATTTAGAGAGGTATTGTATTAGGGAAAGCCAATTAAATTGTAGCTTTAAAGATTAGATTATTAAGTTTGTATAACTTCTACTAAAAACTGTATAATCTATTTTAAATACTAAAATATGATTGGCTATATGTATTTAGAGAGGTAGCATGATATAAAAAATTATTTAGAAGAACATGCATTTACAGAATATAGAACATGCATTTAGTACTAATAATTTCTTATAGACAAGACAAAAACATGCATTTAGGAAGGTATTGCATTTATGGTGATTGTATTTATAGAGGTTCGACTATTTTAACAAATTGGTAATAATTTAAATTTACTAAATTAATACTATCAGTAATACAATATGTCATACATATATATATAATTTTTAATTATAGGTCAAATAATTAATGCACCTAAAATTTATATATAAAATTTGAACATATTTTGTTTTTTTGACTTATTTAGCAAAAATAAGCTATTGGTTTATTTTCTGGGTCTGCATTTGCAATTTCTCTAGTATTAGAATAAGATAATTTAAAATAAAATTGCAACTAATTATGCTAATAAAGTTAGCCAATTTTTGATAATTTTTACTATATGTTAATAAGTAATGCATATTATTTTAAAAATTAGATAATAAGTACTGTTAAATGAATTAATAGATACAATTACCTAGTTTGCGAAAAGTCTATGAACATGTACTAATTATGTGACTTTTTGCTTACAATTATGTATTGATCACGTAATACTAATCTTATAGGCACATACTAAAATAATAAATTAAAGTAATCCAATAGGACTTTTGTACTAAGTTAATCTCCTTGATTATACTAATAAAACTTGTTTCTATTAAATCTGCTCAATAGAACCAGAAATATGGTCTTCTGAATTTTGGAGAATTATATGAAAATGTTATATAAACTTTGAAAGGTTATATTTCTAGCTACTATGCTGATTTTAATAACTTCATTACTATTAGTGAGCCTACTTTTATCACTAGGAGGAGGGGGTCAAAAATTTTGGAAATTATATATAAGACCTGATAATTTTCATATCTAGGGGGGGGTAAGGACTACTAATAAACTGAAATCAGGTGATAAAAGTAGGCGCCCTTAGAACTGGAAGAATTGATGACAAGTTTTTTTATGATAATAATGGAGATTAACTTAGTACAAAAATCTGTTAAATCACTTTTTAATTTTAAAAAATAAAAAAAATATAAAAAGTGTAATCCAGAAGGCTCTTGTACTAAGTTAGTCTTTCTATTACTCTAAGTAAAATTTTTTTCTTATAATTCTGGTTCTAATGGTAGTAAGATTATTAAATCTATTCAATAGAACCAGAGGTATAACCTCTTAAAGTTTGTGTGATGCTTTTATATAATCTTAAAAAATTTGAAGTCCATATATCTGTTTTTACTAGACAAATTTTAATTAATCTTACCACTATTATAATTAGAGTGACTAGAAAAACAAGTTTTATTAGTGTAATAAAAGAAGGTTGACTTAGTTCTGCTAGATCACTTTAATTTAAAAAGTTATTTATTTTGGTATGTGCCCATAAGATAGTAATATGATCAGTACATATCTGTAAGCAAAAAGTCATATAATTGGTACATGTTTGTAGACTTTCTGCTAATTTGGGGTTATCTAAAGCAGAAGAAAATTCACATGATTACAGGCAATCAAATTAACATATTAGCTAATTTGTGGAATTGGACCTTTTTTTGTAGATCTCTAAATTATAATAAGCCAATCAGAATTATTGGATTTATATATTACATGGATCTGCTTTTTTTTTTTAGATATCAGTTTTTTTTTATATTAATCTATTTATTTGGTGCTTTCTAAACTTTCTTTCACTTATCGTCGCTTGTAGATATCATCGTAGTAGGAATTGTCGCTTTAGATATCATATTCACATGTGTCATCATCTGACATAAGTGTCGTTGTCATAGGTATAGTTGCTTGAATGTGTTGTCACTTGTAGGTTTCGTCATTTGTAGGTAGTGTCATCTGTAGGTTTTGTTACTTGCTATTGCCTAGTAGTGTTTTTGTTGTTGATATCTTGTTGCTTATAGTGTCATCATTAATCAGCGTTGTTGTTTATAGGTTTCTTTACATTTATCTGTTTATCTCTTTTATAGGTGTTTTAGGCCTTTGTGCTGATACTATTTACTATTGTTGTGTTGGTGTAACTAGCAAGGTCTTGTAAGTTGAAATGACAACAGTAGACTTATGGATGAAATTGGGCTTTGTAGTTTTTTTAGTAGTATTAATGATAAGTGTGTTTAGTACTCAATAAGCTTAGTAGTATATATGTATACAAATCAAATATAACTGATAATATACTATATAACAGTATAATAAAAAAATATTATCCCTTAAACTATCCACTTAAGCGAGCAAATTTGCTTACTTAAATAATTTGATGAAAATAAAGCATAAAAAAAATTTTTTTATAGAAATTTTGATTCTAATTGGTTATAGTTACTCCAAAAAGCTCGAGCCACATGCCGCATTCAACAGCCGCAGTATGGCATACTCAAAATGGTCCAAACAAAGGGCATAAATTCACATGAAGGGTGTAAAATATGCCATTTTAACCAAGCTTTTGAGTTACCTTATCTCTCTTGCATTATTTCAAAAACCAATTCTGTAAAGTTGGTCGTGAAGAATCTTTGGCCGACTTTAATGTTATATTATAAAAGGTACCTCTGTGTGATGATCATGAAGATGTTACACAATTGTTATGTAAAAGTATCATTTTTACTATTAAATTTGATTGTAAAGATCATATGAATGATCAGCCATACTTAGATGATTTTGGAATATCGTTGAGGATATTTTGCAAATAACAATCGTATGACAACTAGCATGTAGTGTTCTTTTATTCTAGTCAAGAGATTATGGGTGCGGCTTAATAAAATTTTGACAATAATTGATCAAAAAAATTTAAGCGGTCAAATTTGCCTGCTAGACGGTTTAAGGGATAGTGTTAAGCACCATAAGCACATTATAGTTCAAAGCTTAGCATAAACTTTGTATATAAATTCGTATGTACAAGTATAAAAATTATTTTTTTTAATATATATACAGTTCTATATGATTACAGTATTACGATTAATTAAAAAAAATGAGTTGATTTTTTTTTATCACAATGTCATGGCATTCTTTTATACAGCCCTGTCTTTTTCAATTTGTCAAAATTAATCATGTGATAATAATGAACTTATTTGACTAGCTAAGCTAGTAGAAATGAAATCAAAGTGAATTTTGCTAAATTCTTAATTATATTGGGCTTTTTTTTATTAGAGCATACCCACTTATTCACAGTATTATAAAAAATTCTCATATTCGAAAAAAATTTTTTTGTAAAAACCTTTCGTCATAAATTTTTGTATAGACTAAATACACTGAAACGAAAATTTAATGTTAAATACTTTGATTTTGCTATACTGTTCAGATTATTAGAACATAGATATCATTTTATCTGCCCTCTAAAAAATTTATTGTAATAATAATATTAGTACTATACATTCAGGATTTTATAATAAAACTGTACTAACTTCCAAGACTACTTAATTTTTCTATCACTATACATTAAATTAATAGCTATGATTCTATTTCGTGTTATGGGCTTAAAAATTACTAGTTGTTCAAGTCATTAATTGAACTTCTATACTTCAGAATAAAAGGTCGCTACTTGAAGACTTGCTATAAATATGTGAACTGATTATTTCGCCAATTTACTGATTATTTTGTATATAAGTTCTGTCAGGTATAAACTATCTGCTTATTAATTTTGGTAGTCTTTGCATTTGTTTATCGGCTCTTGTGTTATGTTTTGTCTTAAATTATATATGATCTAATATTAAATCAATTTTAGGATATTACACAGATTAGCAGATATGAAGAATTTTGATGATCGCTAGTGAAGCAAAGAATGAAAAACCTAAAAAATACAAAAAATGGTAGTTTAAACCTATCTCAGATTAAAAGTAGGTTAAATAAAAATATTGGAAAGTAATTTTGCTTATATATAACTATCTAAAACCTAGTCTAATCCTAATATAAGATGACCCTAACCCTAAAGTTAATCGAAAAAATTATTAAGAAATATGAGTTGCCCCTGCTTTAGATGTCTTTCTAATTTGGTAAAATGATGTGCATTACTTATAAACAAATAGTAATAAAATTTTAAAAAAATAACCTTCTAATACTAGAAAAATTGCAAACTTAGACCCAGAAACTAAACCAATAGCTTCTTTTTGTTAAATAAGTTAAGAAAGCAAAATTTGCCCAAATATTACAAATTTTATATATAAAATTTAGATGCATTAATTATTTGACTCATAATTAAAAATTTATATATATGATTTGCATAACAAATTGTATTACTACTATTATATTACTAATAACAAAATACTTTTTTTGTAATTTATATTATAGTTAGAAATATTACCAAATAGATCAAAAACAATTTCAGAAAAAATTTGTAATTTTAGGTCTTAAAACCCAAAATAATTTTGTCAGCATATATAAATATCAATTTTAGAATATTTTAAAAACATTTTCAAGTAAGAGGAGTGAAAAAAATCAGGTGATTTTTTAGGGAAAAGGGGTAAAAAAAGTTGAAATTATATATAAGAACCTGATTATATATATATTAAGGCAAGAATAAAATGTATGACAGGTTATGCATATTGTTGATCATACATCTAAAATGTGCAAAATTCTTTAAAATTCATTTATATTTAGGTTAGGGTTGGGTTAGAATTTGATGTTATCAAAATGTATAGTAAAATTGTTCACAGAAAACTTTTTATTAAAGCTCGAAAGATGGTTTCTTATATAGCTTGCTAACTTTTTGGCAAAACGAATGTTTGTTTTGGAGTTTTCTAATTGTGTAACATTACACCTGATCTTAAAATCTGATTGGTAATCTGGCACTAACCTGTTACACATTTTAGACATGCTATATTAAAGAAGAGGAAGGAGGTAGGCCTCTGACAAAAAAAATCAGGTGATTAATAACATGGCTCTAATAATTAGCTTATAATTATACTTTTTGTTAAAGTTTTTTGTTTTTTGTACTATTTAGTTCAATTAGTAACTATATTTACTAAAGAATAAAAAACTTATAGTTATATAATTTTATAAAAGCACTGCTAGGAATCAGCTGATTTTATTTTGGCCAAAATTTTGACTACTTACTTCTCTTTAGTCAGGTTTTTATATATAATTTTTACTTTTTTGACCCCAAAAAATTAGCTGATTTCTGGCTCTCTCCTAATCTTATATAATTTATTTTTTTAATAAAATAGATAAAACTTAAAAAATTTTTTAAAATTTTATTTTTTTTATTAGATTTGTCTAGTTTTTATTTTATTTTTTGGTTTTAATTAAAAAATAACTATTAATTATTATAGGTAATTATTACTTGTAATCTACAATATATTAAACAGAATAAATAATTTTTATTAAACAAAAATTAAATCTTTTTAATATTAGAATAAAGATAAGAATTCAAGAAAAAAGAAATACAAACTAAAATAACAAAAGTTCTATTAGTACAACTTAAAAAAAGTGCAGCTATAGAAGCAAATAAACACAAACTTTGTATTTTTGATAAGAATTTTTGGAGGATTTGACTAACTCTGTATTGCAGATTACTAGAAAAAACAAAAATGTGTGATCAAAGTAAACAAACAAAAACAAACAAAGAATAAACAAACAAAACATATATATTACAAACAAGATTCTGTATAATATAACCAATAATAAACAAAATGCAGATCCCAGATTGGAAAGCGGGCTTTTTAAAAAAGGGTGCCAAGCTATAAGGCATGGAGTTGCAGGCTATGCGAAGTTATTTAAGAAAAAATGACACAGAACTCAGATTATTGATGAAGAAATAGCAGAGGTAATACAATCCATAGTAGCAGAAGAGATATGTATTTTTAAGCAACTAATAGCAAATTATCTAAAGCTTATAGAAAAAACAACTTAGAGAAATTAAAGGTGATAAGATGAAAAAAAATGACTAAGTAAAGCAGAAATAGAAAAACAAGCCAGAATAAAAGCTCTCTTATTATTAGAATATAGAACAATGGACTATAGTATAAAAGAAATTAAAAGTACAATTAAACAAAATTAAACAGAAATATGAAGCTAAGTACAAAGAACAATAAGAAAATGCTAAAATTCCACAGGAGTATAAAAACAGATAGAAGAAAACAAAAGTAGTAAAGTCAAAGAAATGGTTCAAACTAAATATAAGGAAGTTATAACTGATATGACAGTTCTTATCCTAATCATCAAATATAAACCGATATCCTTCTGAGAGCCGACAGTTCTACACTCACAATTAATAAAATAATCGTGTCTTCAACCACTAATTAAATAATATCTGATATTAGTGTCTTCATACATGGGTAAAAATACATTCCAATTGTTAAGTGAATTAACGATCTTTGATCACGTGATTGTTGCGACATTCCTAAATTACATTAAATCAATAATTTATTAACTAATACGACTACTTGTATCTTCATATACATTTAGCTGTTTTGTCTCTTTCGTAATAGCAAATCACATAAAATCTCTACGTATCTCTGCTTGAATTACTAAGCACGTGAGGCATTTATTACGTAAATATCGAACATCAGTTACATTAAACCGATTTAGAGGCGGTTTGAGCGTAACAATGTTATTTTACACAAAAAACATACTCAAAATCTCATAGCACACCCTAACCTAAAACTTGTGTATCATTTTTTATTTAGGCTTTGTAAAAATCAGATAGATATACCCGGGTATATTATTCTTCGCCCATTATGCATAAAACTGGGGTCTAATCTGCTTATAAGTACTTGTTATTGGTCATGTTGTTGATTATTCACTAGGACACTGTGCTTATGACGTGACCAAAGGACACGTCATAACGCGGTGTCTGCTGTGAAGAAATCAGCGATTATCGTTAGACCCAATAACTACATTATTGTACATTTCTGACGTAAGCACCTAGCCATTTTCTGCATCTTATTGGGTCATTTTTAAACGTGATACACAAATTTTGTTCACCTCCGATAGGAGGCGAACAAAGTTTGTGTATCATGTATTAGAATTGACCCAATAACATGCATGAAAATGGCTAGGTGCTCACATATTATTATGTCGTACCCTGGCAAATTTGGTTACATTAACATTCAGTGTTCGCGCCATAACTCCTAAATTGGTAGTTCAATAAATTATCTACTTGCATGTACCGGTTTTTCTTACAGGAATTGTGATTACCCATGTGATTATCATTTGTTTTTAATGATTAATTTCAGAGCTTGGAGTTAACAAACCTGTCCCAGAAGTACCCTTTTACATCACGAACTTTACCTTAGGTAATGCAAAATTCAGAAGATCGGCCAAAATTTAGGGTCGGGATGTATCGGAGTTATACCGACATTAAACAATACTACATTTGGCAACTTTGCTTGTTGAATTTTGGTTGCTGACTTATGACCTACTGTATTTGTCACCATAAAGATCTTTTTACTCCCTCCATTTTTGGCAAACAAGGACTAAACATTACCTTTATTTAGGCAGAAACCACTACGTTCTTGGTAAAACTTTTGATTACTTTTAAAAATGAATAAATTACCATATGAATGCCTTCTTGAAATATTTAACAAACTTCGGATTAATCGTAGAAATCTATTTTCATGCCTTTTGGTAAGCCGTCGTTGGTGTAGAATTATAGTACCAATTCTATGGCTTGAACCAACTTTTTATTTCGGTAATAAAGAACTTATAAGAGTATGTCTTTTAACATTAAATGTTAAAGAGCGAGCCTTATTAGTTCCATTTAAAATTAACTTTCCAAAATATCCAAAACCACTATTTGAATACACAAGTTATATTGAATCTATTGACTCTTATTTGAATAATGGAGTTAAAAATTGGCTTAATTACGAAGGATATAGTACGAATAGATCTCGAAATTCAATTTTTGTTCATGACAATTACGATAAAAGAGACGATGAAATTGTAAATGCCATTATATGTTCTTTGATTATAATGTTTTTACGAACTAGTAAAAACCTTAGACATTTAAAACTTGATAGAAATATTTATAATAAAATGATATTTGAGAACCTTTATAAGAACACTAATATTATCTCTATACATTTTTATATCGATCATTTTGATCCTAAGACGGTAGAAACATTAGTAGATGTTCTTTATAAAAATACTGCTATAACTTCTTTAAATCTTTCTCATAATCGACTTGGTGTTTATTGGTTAAAAGAATTAGCAAAAGCACTTTGTGTGAATACTACACTGACTTATCTGAATCTTTATGATAATCAACTTTGCTCAAAGAGTTTTGAAGCATTAGCAGAAGCTTTATGTAAAAACATTCCTTTAACTAATTTAGACATTGGAGATAATGGGCTTAGTTATGAGAGTGTTGAAGTATTAGCAGAAGCACTTTCTAAAAACACTACTCTAACTTCTTTAAATCTTACTTATTGTGGACTTGATTTCATGGGAGGAAAGGCAATAGCAAAAGTTCTTTGCATAAACACAACTCTAACTTCTTTAGACCTTTCTCATAATTATATTTACGTTGGAGAAGGAAATATGCTAGCAAATGCTCTTGGTATAAATACTACTTTAACTTCCTTAAATCTTTATAACAATAATTTGGGTGTTGAAGGAGGAAAAGCTTTAGCAAAGGCTTTATGTAAAAATAAATCTTTAACGACTTTAAATCTTGGTAAGAATGGAATTGGTTCAGAAGGAGTAAAAGAATTAGCGAATGCTCTTCATGTGAACGTTACATTGACTTCTTTAGATATTAATAATAATGATATTGGTGCAAATGGAGGAGAGGTATTGGCAGAGGCTCTTTTTATAAATTCTTCTCTAAATTCGCTAAATATTTCTTATAATCGGCTTGGCTTTAAAGGAGGACAAGCATTAATAGAGGCTTTTTATAAAAAGAATGCTTTGACCACCTTAAGTCTTCATAATAATAATATTAGTTATCCTTTAATGTGTAAGAAATTCCAGAACAATTTATCTGGAATCATCATGACAGGTTTGCAAAATTTAAAGGGGCTTTAAAATTAATGATTATGCACCTGATTTTAGGTAAAATAATTATTTATTTCGAGCTGAATGTTCTTTAAATCCAATTTTGTTTTTAAAGTTTACAAATTTTATTTTCGTATGCCCTATTTAACTTTCTATTCGAAATTCAAAACTTAAAAAATTTTAACTTTCACTTATCTTCGAAATATGATAATTTTGAAAACACTATCCTAAAAGTTATAAAATGTGCACTTATTTGTTACTTGATATTAGGCCACGCAAAGTTGATTTTTCGTTTTGGATTACCCGCCGTCCCATTTTTTCAATTTTTTTTTTTTTTAGATCCAATTGTTCGATTTTTGACATCTATTTTTTCCCGCTATTTTCGTCCGGTGTCACCCGATGGAGATCTTAATTTCCCGTAATTGTCCGATAGGACTGACAGGAAAAATATTGCAGCCGACCCAATTTTTTAATTCCTTGTTGTGCAAAATGAAAAATTAACCCGTATAACCTCAATGTGAACATTATTCTATTTGCAGTAAATTAAAAAAAAAATCCGTCCGTCCCGAATTTTGAAATCCATGTAAATGCAAAACGAAAAATCAACTTTGCGTGGCCTTAGGGTTGGTAACTTTACGTACGTACGTAAGTTGTGTGAGTTTCTGAAATCAAAAATTACATGTAATTTTGATCATATGAATAATTTGGGCCAAAATTTTTGTAAAGCTGGCATAAAATTAAAGTTCGAACATAATGATCGATACTCAACAAATATCCAAAACACTAGGCTCTAAATAATGTGAATTTGCAGTTTTTATTAGTATAAAAATTTTTAATTTGTTTTTAAATCATGTGTTTTGGTTGGTTCTTTGAATCGAATTATTACTATGTGGGATTTTTACTTAAATCAGCTAGTTTATAATATTAGAAACAAACGAATTATCCAACACTTAAAAAAAACTGCATTACATTACGCTTATTTAGTAAAAAACAATTCATTATTCAAAGAATGAGGATGCACTTCTAATTATATTAAAAATTGAAAATTTTTATTCAAAAAAAGAAAGTACATTTAGCTTTTCTCAAGTATTATTCCATTTTTTTTCTTGATTTTTTTTTTTTTTTTGGGCATTTAATTTATACGTAAATTAATCCAGTGATATTATAAAGCGTCATTTGACAACAAAACGTTTCTAGCTTTGTAATTGAAAACATAAATTAAATTAAATGTATAATTGATAAAGTAATTAAGGTAATATAAAGCTTTATCGGTAATATGTAATAAATTGATAATAGTCATCTATAAATTTGACATAAATCAGCCAATCACCCGAAAGGTACGTAATCTTACGATTGATCGATCAGAGTACTGCCATATATAATACAAAGTATTCATTCAATATCGTTAAACTCAGAATTATTCCTATTGTTATAAGAAAATTGCTAACATAGATTGAATTACATTCCGAAGTTGGAGATTTTATAGAACCTTGAGAACCTTGAGAGCCTTGAGAACTTTGAGAACAACTATCTCCGCTCATACATTTAATTTTAAATTTACATTTAGTAGCATCCACCATTGCTTCATCTATTGAATATATCAATTCTAACATTGCTAATGTTTCATTTTTTGATGGTGTTGAATTTGTATCAAAATTAGATAAAGTTTTCGCCTGATCACATGAGATACAAGAATTGTTTTTTTGCACACCGAGCGCCTTTGCCAAACTCATTTCAAAATTATTCACACAATCTATTAACTTCTTTGTTGTTTTATCCATCTGATTAGCTTCTTCGTCTTTAAAAGAATTATCTTTTGCCAATTTTAATACTGAAATTTGCTGTTTAATGAAATATTGAACTATTTTTTCAACTACAACTTGGGATATTGTTGTTGGTGGTGTCGCCCCTAAAATACATGTTCCATTTTGACAAGTTTCGTATTCTGTACAACAATTACCATTTCCACAACATTCATAACCATTTACGCAACAACGAGTTTTGCCACAACAATACGAGATCGTTGACGGACAACAATAATTTCCACAACAAGAATTACTTGAATCACAACAACCATTTCCATCACAACAAGTTCTACCTGATTTACAACAATAAATTCCACAACAAGTACCACCTATTTCACAACAAGTATTACTACTGCAAATTGAACCGCATGTTGAGGAACAACATAAACTGGTCCCCGCGCATTGGTAATATCCAATTTCACAAGTAGCAGCTCTTTCATTTAAAGATTGATTTGAAAATGTTCCAATAAGATGACCAGTTTCCGGTGCCCCTTGAAAAGGAATTAATGCATTACCTTTCCATTCTGATGGTGCCGTTGTAAAAGCGAAATTGCTTAAGTTTGCAATTATAAGAATAAATATCAATGATAAAATTTTCCACATTATAAATATAATGACTTCTGTTTATAAATATCAATTTTCGCAAGAATAATGTAGAGACGATGTTATTTTTATGGGCAATATATAGTAATTTATACTGTATATGTAAAACTTTGTTCACGTGATTTTAACTAACACCATAAAGGCGACCTTGTTTCTTTGCACGTTTCCGGAATCAATTCAATTTTTCTTTAATCTGGTTATATTATTTATAAATCAAATGTTGCACTAATTTTATTTTTTTACTTCAACAAGTATTATCGATCGTATAAAACTTTCCAAATAAGTAAACTATTAAATAAAAAATAAATTAACACCTTAATCGGCGATCCCGCGGAATTCTCCGAAGAATTCTATGATTTTAACGTTATAACAATGTTTAAATTTTGTGAGATCACTTAAAAACAAAGATTTGTGTTCCAAACTTATTTGACTTTGTTCTATCTCGCCTTACAGAATTCTAGCTTTATTTAGCTAATATGAAATTATAAGACAAACTTCCCTAAATTCAACTCGTAAAGACCAGATTTTTGATAATTGCTTTAGAAAATAATAAGAAAAACATTTACATTTATGGGAATTTAATATATTTAGGCCAGAATTAAAGGGATCTGTATTATTTCACCGACAGCTCATTAGTCGACATCACGCTAGGTGAATTTAGTAAAATTATAATACCTACAACTAATAAAGGCTAAAACCTAACCCTATGTGATGTTAGCTAAATGAACTTTCGGTGAAATGACTGTCGGTGAGTTAATCGGAACTGGAGTTAAAGGTTACAGTGTTGCATTTAGGAGGTCGCATTTAGAGAGGTCTGACTATTTGAATGCATGCAAATTAAATTTTATGCTATTGACCATTTTTTTGACCTTCAGCACTAATAGTTAATAGGGGTTTTCAGAATTAACTTATTTCGGAAATAAGTGGAAATTTAAAATTCCCAATTAGAAAATTAAATCGGTTTAGAGATGATAAAATTAGCTTTTTTTAGATAAATTTTTACCGATAAAAAAGCTCTAATTTCTTCACCACTTCTGATTGGTCGGTGAAAATTACTCCTTTTACAAAATAAAAACAAGATATGTAAACATGAATAAATTGTTTATTGCAGTCATAATATCGCTAAAATTTTAATTGCTTGAAAATAAACTTATAAATTTTCAAAACTGCTTTGTGAAAACAATGAAACTCAACTTTTTTGCAAATTTACTTTCGTGAAACAAAATTTTTTGAACTCAAAACTTTTTTTTAAAATACAATCAATAATGATTCAATTATGAATTTAAATTTTTAAATATATATATATTATTATTTAGTTGAAATAAAATGCTTTTATCTTATAGGATTGTTGGTTCGGTATAAAAATATGTTGAAATATTCGGCAACTTTTTTTGTTTTTTTTTTGCTTTGAATAAAATTTCTTAAATTTATTTAAAATACATGTCACAGAGAGATACCACCGGTTAACAGATCTTATGCATGTGCTTACAAAAAAAAAAAAAAAAATTTTTTTTTTTGATACTTAATAAGTTTTGCTTTTGGCGCGATTTTTGATTTTTTATTATCGGTAGCTCAAGGAACAAATTCTACGATTTTTAACAGAACAGGAACAAGTAACAAAGTAACGATTAACACAAATAACAATAAACGGGTGAGACTTCGTATCTAATTACTCAAAGATAGATCTCTTCGGCCAACGCTGTCTACTCCCTATATGCTAATTAGACTTCAGAACGAATCTTATGAATATGAACTTTATTGAGGTCAATTGACGATTGACAGTTAATTTATACATCATAACAATTGGTGTGATTCCATTCCACTTTACACATATCGCTCAGATTTGCACAGCTACACATTTTCACTTCAGGTTACCTGATTTATTTCTCCGTACCGCCACCATTACACATCATTTACTTCGACGTACACAGAAATCTGTCCTAATCGCACATATTCCACCTCAATTGAAGCATCATTCGCCACAATTTCTAAATTGGAGACACAATCTCAGATCCATGTGAAATCTCACCGGAACTACTTCCCAACATTTTCACTAGACTCAATTTCAATTGAGCCGGAATTATAGATAAAAAATAATGAAAGTTCTTATAGAAGGAGAGAATGAAACGAAACAGGAACTAAATATAACAGATATTTAAGTAAATTCAAAAATAAAGTAGATAGGTCATGGAGAACTGTAGCACTGTCCAATAGGAAGTGCATCGGTAAGTGATTATGTAACTATATATAAAAAAATAGAATTTGCCCACTCCCAGAATCGGCATTACTTTTCATCTGGAGGGAAAGAATAAAGATAGAAATTCGGGTTGCATTAGCGGGCAAAAAGTTGAAAGAAAGAAAATCTCTATTAGAAACAGTTATAATGTAAATAGATTTAAACTTGTTTACATTGTTAGTATTATTTAGTGATGGGCAAATCACGATTTTTTTAAAAATCCCGCGCGGGATTCGTGGGATCGAGTAGATTTCCTGAATTTTACACGATTAATAAAAATATATATAAAAATCATTATTAGGAATATAATTTCTCGTTAAAATAATAATCATTTATTTAAATTTTGCTTCATTTATTATAAATAAAAATGCTTACCGTATTTGCGCGTAATAACGTGCAGGGGTGAAATTACGAATTTCGGCCTAAATTAAGCTTAATTCGGGCCAAGGCTCGAAATAACGCCCTGGCCCGCTATTACGCGCAAATACGGTATATAGACTTTACCTACTTTTGAAACATATATGGAAATTTCTTATGCAATTTAGACTTCAAGTATTTGAATCTTATAATTATTAAATTTATCAATTCATTTTGCCTTAATTTTTATCAATTTGTTTTTATAATATTATTATATAAATATATATTTAAAAATTATAATGGTATAAAAATTTATAAGCGATCAGGTGCATAATCAGGTATAAAATGTATTGAAATTTATAAGTAATCAGGTACATACGTACAAAAATTTATAAGTAACCATACAAAATTCATAAGCGACTCATAAGAAATTCATAATCGGGCTTATAATTTTTGATCAAATAGTCACTTTTATTCTCAATAATCAACTAATATCACATAAATGATTGGCTCGAAGTTTACTTAACCTTATCACTCATTAAATAATCACTTAAATTGGATATTTTCTCCCATATGGTACACAATATTCTCGGTGTATTATTTTATGCAAGAAATTAAAAGTCTAGATTCTTCTTAAAAATTTATTTCAACGTACAATTTGCGCATTATCTCTGCATAGAGTAATTGAAACTTTTTAAATTTCCGCACCATACGTCGTTTATATGTGGAACGAAAAACAAAAAATTAATGCGTGCATAATATTTTATGCACTGTACATCAATTACTAATTAGAAATTGGCCCACTTATGTTAAAGCAGGCCGGATGATATGTTAATGCGGGCCAGATGATGATGATATGCTAACGCAGGCCAGATAATCTTATCATTATATTAAAAATTCCGCGCGGGATTTTTTAGATCCCGCGCGTACTATTAATACACCCAATAGGTTCAATTAAGCTCAAGTGATTTATTTGCTTTGAAAGAAAAGAAAAATAAATCCGTTAATTGAGGTTTTGCATTCCATAACAGCGCATCTGGATTTGAATTTAATGCGCTTGCAACCTGAGTTCTTTCGTTGTCCACGATCATCTTGTCATCCTTCGGGTCTTTTACCTGCCAAATAAAACTGTTATTGGATGCTACAATCCATCAACTATACCTGATATTATTATAATTAAATTATAATAAATTAATTTTCGGAGGGGTTAAAACCTCATTATTCTTATGGTTTAAAATTATAATGGTGATCCAATTTCCCATATTTCCCTTAATTTATTATTTTGCGCAATAAGATATGTTTATAATATTTTATTACCAATTATAGTCGTACTTAACATCATTATATCATATCTTGCTATCTTTTTATACCCAGCTTCTATTTACATTTAGGTCATCTAGCATATTACGGTTTTAAAAAATTCTACACATATGGGCGGATTTGTTACCACATGCATTGATCATCTGACTGATCCTAATTTCTATTGGTTAATTTATCATATTACAAAGATTATGTTATTGATGCAAATCATTATTTAAGTAAGATATATATCAATAACGTATCTACATCACACTGATCATCTGACAGATCCTCCATCAATTTAATTGTAACAAATTCGCCCATATGAAAAATTGGCTAATCGGAATGAAAGCCCAAAATGCTGCTAAAACCCTGCCCTCATATCACGGGGCGAAAGGGATCAAAGAACGAATCATCAGTTAAATTGCATAAACCGACACGCAACCAGAAATATGTAATCAAAAAAAAACCATGGAACACATTCAATGTACAAATAACCTTCAACAAAACGTTTCAACACTCTTTCCAATAGTTTCAGCAAACAAATTTCTTGACCCACCTCTCCCACCACACACTGTGGGCTTCTGATTCTACCATTTTCCTATTTGACAACTGGCTGCTTCGAGCAGGTGGGAAACCACTAACTGATGCTACTTCGAGCAGGCGAGAAACCACTGACTGATGCTGCTTCTGGTTCATTTTACTTTTCGCTTGTTCTACTGTTATGATGATACCTGGCGCAATATAACTTGCTAATTTTCTGGGCATATTATCGATTGAGTTCGATTTACTTAGCCAAATTACTCATAATGTATTCTGTGGACTTCATGTCCTTGAATTGAATTTATTTCCGGCATTTATCCAACCACATGACCATTCGTACCGATGCTTTTCGTTGATTGCAAAATAAACCTTGGCTGAAATTAATTCCTTGTGAATTAAGGTTTCCGTGAAGTAATTATTGGTGAGTTGATCGAAGTCGAGTGAACTAGATATTATTAAATAAAATATTAAATAAAAACTCAATACAATCGAATTAATATATCTAAATAAATTGCAATAACGCCAAATGATATTACGTACGTACTATCTCGAAGTAACACAAATATTAAATAAGCAACATAGTTGTGCTAATACCAGGGACGGGAAATTTCTTGTCAATTTATATTATGCTTAGCATACCTATGTGAATCAAAATATAACACAATTCTTGGATTCATTATTGGACCTAACCTCTAGCACTTCTATACTGTTGAACTTCCAAATTTTAGTGCTTGGATCCGGATACTAAACCGGATATCTAAATATCTAAATAGATATCCTATTTTCATTTTTTCTAATCTGGATTTATATCTGGATATGTGTTAGATATCCGGTTTATAATCCAGATTGTATTCAGATTTACAACCATTATCATAAATTCCAGGACACCTATAAATTTTATCGTTTCACAGAATTTTTTGTTTCGTCTGGTAAATTATCTAACTCACCATAAACTACATCTCTGTCTCCAGGCTGAAGGTTCGAAAATAGCGATGTAGTTTCCGGTGAGTTAGGTAATTAGCGGACGAAAAAGAAAAGATTCAGAAAACGAGAAAATTTTCAGGCATCCCAGAATTTATGATAATTGCTGTAATTCTAAATTTTTTTTTATTAAATGATGCCAGTCAAAATGACATGTTAGACAGTTTTAAATTATGTTATTCAACATGTCAAAAATTTTAAATCTTACTAATGCGATCTATGAATAATAAATTTTATATGAGTAACACTAGATACTCCATGTACTATGTGAATCAAATTAATGCAGATATCCTGCTTTACAGGTATTTTTGTTTTTCTGAATCTTTTCTGTTTCGTCCAGTAAATTACCTAACTCTCTGGAAATTACATCCCTATTTTCAAACCTTCAGTCTGGGACAGCGATATAGTTTCTGGAGAGTTAGGTAATTTATCAGAAAAAAACAGAAAAGGTTTTGGGAAACGAGAAAATTTTAGATGTCTCAGAATTATTGATACTTTTCTGATCAAAGTCACGTTAAACTTCTCTGATTGGCTGATGTTGATCAGCATATAATATCCAGATAAAAAATCGGATTTATAGTAGCTAAAATGAAAACCAGATTTATTATCCGCTTTACAAAAATAAAACCCGTTATTCTTTTTATATCCGGATCCAGATTTTGTAATCCGGATCCAAGCACTACCAAATTTGATAAAAATAATCTGCAAATTCAGTTTCTGCTATAATTTTCTACTTTTCAATATTGATACAAATCCCATCCACTGCATATCAGCTTCGGGAGGTTCGACAGTATATAGTAAAAAACAGATTTGGTAGATTTAATAGGTTTTGATTTGCCTGGAGGCTCAACAGTAATTTATTTTTTTTAATGTCTTACAATCATATTTCTAAAGCTTTCAAAATAATCTAATTCGGATATGTTACTTTACTTTAATAATATAATTTAAGAATAGTATATTATAATAATAGCATATTGCAATTTTAATAAGTTTTTTACTCTCATAAATGTATGCAAATCATTTAAACTGCTCATCTGAATTTACTTCATTTCTATAATTTCGATTGAGTTAAATAAATTATAATTTATAGAAATGTATTTGATATCTGTATAAGAATCTTCAAAGTTAAATTTTTGGAATGTTGCTTTAAATATAATACTAAAGTTTAGTTAGAATGCAGCAAAAATTAGATCATATATATTGTACTAATTTAAAACTCCTCTTGTAATCAACCATATAGCCCAAAATAACGTAACTATAAAGTAAAGTGAGTTACGGTCCAGCAAGGACCACAGTCTGAACCAGTCTTTTGAACCGGTCTAAGCAGTCCACAGTCCATAAATTGGGACCAGTCCAGATCGGTCTGTCCATAATATATATTTTATGCATTATTTTAAATACATAGCTATGCGATTGAGGCTAAATCAAACTTGTTCTAAAATAATATTGTAAGCACATTCTTCAGTCAAAATTGATTTACTGAAAATGGTTTTCATGTATAACCTTTAATTGCTAAAAACTGAATTAAGGTTAAAAATTTACTGGTTCCTGACAACCCAAACAGGATAATTTCTATATCTGTTTCTGCTTTACAATTATCTTTTTATTACAAGTAATTATACTATTATATTTATATTTATATAAAAAATTCATTATATAATAATATAGTTCATTTAAAATCTCAATTCATGTGTGTTACGATAGTGACAATGGAATTTTGGATCTTCCAGATCGACCTAAAACCAACCCAAAACCTAACCAACAAAACCAGATGACCTACTAAAGGAGGCGTGTTAGATTTGGCGAGTGAGTAAGTCAAGGCTTTCTGTCATTGATACTTCTCTACAACAAACAACTACAGTATCAACAGTACATTGGAATACTAGAAAACAACAATCACAATGGTCTTAATATATTGGGAAATGGCCAGATAGCATAACATTAATATCACATGCACAAGAAATACAGACAGTGACCATACTACTACTATGCTACTTAATAGTAGATCATTAGTGTATTCAGTAAGTATGAGAGTAACAAGAAGATAATTAAGAATAACCAAGCAATTAATAATGCTTCTTCAGGTACAAGTAGGGTGGGGCATAAAAAAATTTAGCTATGCCCAATATGGGCATAAAACAGAGCTTGAGGCATGCCTAGGCATACCCATGGGCATATTCAAAAATATTTATTTTTTAAAAAAAAACCAAAAATTTTTAAATTATTTAATTTATAATGCTATAGCATGTAGTACTAGAGCATTTTAATGAATTAAAATTTAAGATCAGGTGTAACATGCAGATTAGGTTTGTATGACACAAATAAAAAATTTGTATATCTTAAAATTTTTCTAAAAAACTATCTTTTGAGCATTAATAAAAACAATTATTTTTTTGTTAAATTTTACTATAAATACTATCTAACTCTAATCTTTTATTTTAACTTTATTCTCTATTAAAAAATTTAAATTTTGTTTTGATAAATGTTGTTTTGATTTACTTGTTATACGAGCAGCATTACAGTATTATAGTGCTAAAATGATATTTTCTTATTTTATATTATAAATTATTTTTTAATAATATTAAAAACTAAACAAATAAAAAAATAACTTTATTTTAAGAAAACTAAAACAAATAAAAAAATAACTTTACTTTATTTGTAAAATAATTAATTTAATAAAATCATATTTAATTGATGATCCACCACAAATTAGTAGTATGATCATAGTGAAACGTGATACAGATCCTTACTATGTTCTGATATGTAAATCCTAAAATGTAAAAATGAAGCTGTCTGCCCAAGGAAAGTTTTTTTACTAAGTTAATAAGCTATGTCTACTAAGTGAAAATTGTAGAGCTTATTGAGACAAGTCTAACAGTATTTAGATCATCGAAATTGGCCCAGTAGGTGCTGAGATACCTTTGAAAAATGATTGGCCAACTATATGTAAACAATATGTTTGTTTACATAAAATTTTATGTAGTCGACCAATGGTTTTTTTAAGGTATCTCATTATCTACTGGACTGATTTCAATGATCTAACTACCGTTAGCCTCGTCTCGATGAGTTCTACAATATTTACTTAGTAGACATGACTCATTAACCTTAGTAAAAAACATTTTTCTTAAGCGGGTAGCTTTATTCCTATATTATAGGATTTATATAGTATTTCTGTCACATTATACTATAATCACACTACCAATTTGTGGTGGATCATCAATTAATATAAATAAAAAAAATAAAAAACTAATTTTAAAGATTAGTTTATTTATATACAATTATATATAAATGCCCATATAGGCATATAGAAAAATACATGCCCATAGATATGTACAGGAGGCATACCCATAGGGGCATGCCTGTGCCCTTATGCCCCCACCCTAGGTACAAGGACTTTATTATATATTTGATCTATCTTATGACCAGTATTATTGGACCAGGCAATAGTCAAGCTTGACCAAACCAATTTGACCAATTTGACCAGTCTGGTCCAAAGGTTTAATACTAGTTAAATTGGTAAAATAACATATATAATATTTATAATAGGGGATAGAAATATGTCACACTTGTGACATGTCACATCCCTGATTCTGACCAATCAAATCATATGATTTTGTATAAAAAAATTTATATTTTAAAATTAAAAATTTTACTAGTAAAATATAAAAATAAATAAGCAATATCAAAGTATATAATATAAAATTTTATTCTGAACAACTTTTTCTAAGTCATAAAGATAGATTGTCTAAGTAAAAAAATATTTTATAAGAAAAATCAAAAGTTTCAAACATTAGTGCATATAAAACTTTTTTTACTAATTTAATTTACATTTACATTTAAGTATTATACATAAAATTTAATGCTAAACAACTTTTTCTAAGTTAAAAAGGTAAATTGTTTTAGTAATAAAAAGTTTTATATATGCTAACTTTGAAAATTTTTGATTTTTCTTATAAACTATTTTTTTGCTAAGACAATCTATTTTTATAATTTAGAAAAAGTTGTTCAAAATAAAATTTTACATTATATTACATGCTATTATATATATATTTTACATGTTTAAGTAAATTTTTAATTTTTAAAAACAAAATTTTTTGTCTACAAAATTATGTGATTTGATTGGTTGAATCAGAGTGCAACATGTCGCAGGTGCAACAAATTTATATTCCCTATATAATATATTTATATTAATAGGTATCTGTTTGCTGTACTAAATTTAGTACAATGTACTAAATTTAGTACATTATAAAAGTACAATTTTAAAAAATTGGTATTATTAATTTCAAATTAAATTTATCTAATATATAATCCTATATTTAAAAGTCATTTTAGAATATTTAAAAATTAGATAACTTATCTAAAATTTTTTTATATATTTAAAATTTTGTTTGAACTAAAAGTGCAAAAAAAAAATACTAAATTATGAATAGCAAAATTTTGATTTAATAAAATTTTTAAAATTGCTTAATAAAAGTTATAAAGCTAATTTTTCTGGTTCTAATGATAGTAGAATCATTAAAATTGGTTCAGTAGATAAAAAGTTACAAGTAATTTAATTTTACTAAATTTTTACTATATTTTTACCATGTTATACTATATAAATATACAGAAAATCTAACCATTTTTAGACATGTATTACTTTAAAACTGGTATATTTAAGCTATTTAAAAAAGAAATAATTTATACATCGCACGTGCGATGTTGTCACACCTGCTGCAGATCATAAAATCAGGTGTAATGTAAAATAAAAACTATTAAAATAACCTGTTTTTTCATTGGATAGGGTTAGGGTGAGGTATAGATTGTATATATGGGTGGAAAGGGGTTTTGTAGTAAAATTTTGCAAGAAATGTTTTTTGTTAGAATCCTAAGAGTAGTTTCATATACTCAATTTTAAGTTATAGACGATTTTTAACAAAACGAATGTTTGTTTTGAATTTTTTAATCATGTAACATTACACCTAATCTTGAAATTTGATTGGGAGAGTGATATATAAGGCGCATCGCATGGGGCAATAAATAAGTTTACTCTTAAAAAATTATTATTTATTTTTTTTTAACAATCTAAAAATTTAGTATTTTTTTTAATTTTATTATAAATTTTTATGATTTTTTTAAGCTGTACTAAATTTAGTACAGAAAAATTTTAGAGAAAAGCACAAGGTTTAAGAATGAACTATATAAAATTTTTATTATTAAGTATTACTAAAAATTATACAAAAAGGTAGTTCTAATCTTCAAATATATTTTGCCAAAATTTAAATCAATTTGGTTAAATATTTAATTTAAAATAATTTTTTTGTGTGTACTAAATTTAGTAAAAAGCTTGATGTATATCCATTAACTAATTAAATTAAATATTTAGCTAATTTAATAATTTGATTGATTTAAAACCATTTTAGTTTGTATATAAAAGTATTTATTAATTCAAAAATTTAAAAATAAATATATTAAGTTTATTAAATAATTATTATTTTTTATAACATTAAATTTGTTGTTAGTTATAATATAAATACATGTATAAATAAATTTATTAAAAAGTTAAATTAAATATATGAAATAATCTAAAAAATGCACTTGTTCACTCTGTGCCCCTAGTGCTCTCTAATGTACTAGTAATAATTTTATCTAAATTTGGGCTAGAATTAGAATTAAAGTTAAAATTAATTCAAAATTGCAAGAGGGGCATTTTTTGTTAGAAGTGCAGTAGGTATTATTTTAGTAAAATTTTGAGATATAAAAATAGGGCATAAAGTGCACAATGCACTTTTTGTAAAGTTCAATTTTAAATATCAAAATACTTCACATGTATAAATTTGCTGATGTATATTTTTGTAAATTCTTTTTTTACCTGTAAATTATTTAAAGAATAACAACTTTACTACTTACTAAATTATTTTATTTTAAGCATATTATTTTATATTATTGTTTAATAAAATAAAAATATTATGTTAATATTAGATTATTAAGTAGAAAATAACTTAGTTTATACATAGCTGATAGTGTATAGATATAGATCTACATAGTGATATAAACATAGTGTGCAAATACAGATCTATATAGAAATATATAATAAACAATAGGGTTGGAGGCATAGTATTAAAGGGCATGCCTCAGAGAGCATGCTCCAAGTGCATGCCCAGGGCATGCCCTTTGGCCAAAAGAAATGCCTCTATTATATCATATAGGCGGATTTGACTTCAAATCGATTATATCATATTATATGATAATTTGGGTTAGAGCGTTAATACTATAAATACTGTATATATAATATAAATTGATACAAATTTATTATATGAAGGATAATTTTTAATTCTTTTAATAATACAGTATATAATTTTCTATATAAAAGAAATAATAAATTTATTAATAAAATAACATAGTAAATCTAATTTAAAAAAACATGACAAGTCTTTTAGAAAATAAATATTGAATGCTATCATTTTCGAAATTGGTCATATTATCACAATATTTTTACCTAGAGTATTTCACTTTACATCTGTACTTTTAAAAAATTTGTTCCATAATAAATATTTTTAAATTTTTGTTTCTCGATCTTCTATGCAATTCATATATTTAGCATGATAATCTAAAGACTTTAAAAAAAGAGGTTTGTAAATATGAAGGTGCTAAAAAAAAAATAAATAAACAAAAAACAGACAACCTGATATAAAATCTTATTTAAAATAGGGAAGTTAAAATGCTTATATGAAACCTGCTCAAGCAGGTCGAAGCACAAACTTTTACAGTTTGCTTATAAATTTTTTAAGCATTGCTTATAAGCGAATATGCTTTTAATGCTTTAAACCTGCTCTAAGCAAATATGCTTTAAACCTGCTCCAAGCAAGCATGCTTAAACAAACATGCTTTAAACTAGAAGTGTTAAAATGCTTATATTAAACCTGCTTGAGCCAATTTAAAGCATAAACTTTTATAGTTTGCTTGTTAATTTTTTAATATTCTGAATATCAAAATTCTAATTGTACTAAATTCCAATGCACTAAGGGAGCTTCCAGAAATTATGTAATTTTTTGTTACTAATAAATTTCAAAATTTTACCCCACCCACCCACACCTGATACCCTATTAGCCAATCAAATTTTATATTTTTTTAAAAATTATTTATATGCTCAATTTTTGAAATTGATAATAACTTTTGATCCACTGGTCCGTTTTGTATGATTTAACTACCAAAATTCTCATCTCGATGAGACAATTCTAACAAGCCCAAAATCGTCAAAATTAATCACAGGATCCCAAGATCGTTCAACATTTGTATAAATTTAATAGTGATTTTTTAGAATCACTAAGTAAATTTCTATAATATTGAATAACATTTGATCCACCAACCAGTTTTGGATGATTTAACTACCAAGATGTTCGTCTCAGTGAGACGATTCTAACAAGCCCAAAATCGCTAAATTCCAATCACAGGATCCCAAGATCAATAAAGATTTGTATTGTTAATAACAATACAAATCTTTATCGATCTTGTGATCCTGTGATTGGAATTTAGCGATTTTGGGCTTGTTAGAATCGTCTCACTGAGACGAACATCTTGGTAGTTAAATCATCCAAAACGGGTTGGCGGATCAAAAGTTATTCAATGTTATAGAAATTTACTTAGTGATTCTAAAAAATCACTATTAAATTTACACAAATGTTGAACGATCTTGGGATCCTGTAATTAGATTTTAACGATTTTGGGCTTGTTAGAATCGTCTTATCGAGACGAGCATTTTGGTAGTTAATTCATCTAAATTGGCCCAGTAGATCAAAAGTTATCAATCATTTTATGATTTCATACTTTTGGCCAGAATTATAAAATTTTGACCAGAATTATAACCTGGTATTTTGGCGACCCCACCCACCCACCCAAAACTTACGTAATTTCTGGAAGCTCCCTAAATCTTAAAGAACAAACCTGAAAAAAGATTCATAATTATAAATTTTTGGTATTTTAATTTATCTTTTGAAATTTAGTATATTGAAATTTAGTGCAATTGGGATTTTGATATTTGGGATATTGATACAAAATTGCTTAAGACAAATATGCTTTTAAATGCTATCTTTAAACATGCTTGAAACAAATATGTTTTTAACTATTATTTTTAAATCTGTTTTAAATATACTTCTAAAAATTATAAACCAATAGCTATACTATATAACTATTAAATAACTATCCTATATATTGTTTTGTTTGAACACATATATCATTATTCTGTATTGCACATGTGTGTGTATTTTTTAAAGCATATGATCAAAAAGTGGATTTAAACCTCTTATTTAGTATAGTTAAGCATACTTGTAGAAGCATGCTTATATATAAACTGGTTTAGTCAAGCATAAACTTAAACTGCTTGAGCAATTTGTGAACTAAGCATGCTTGTATAAGTATGCTTATATAAATCTGCTTATATGAGCATGCTTATATATAAACTAGTTTATAAAAACCAGTTTAGCTTGCTTTAGCACCAAAGCAGGTATGCTTCAAGCATAAACCAAACTGCTTGAGCAATTTAACAGCCCTAATTTAAAAGCTAATACTGTATTTTAGTTTCAATACCTTTTGCTTATTTCTACCTATTTCTACTTATTTCTACTTATTTCTACTTATTTCAACAAAAACCTATTTACAACCTATCTACAAACTGCGATTGCGAGTAGATTCAAGAGAGATAATTGTTTATGATTGGTTTAGAAGTCATCTAATTGTAATATTGATTTTAGTATAGGACAAATTGTAATAATCCCAAAATTTACATAAAGTAGATTTATTTGATTGTTGCAAATTTGAAGATCTTATTTACAAATTCACAATCATCACAAAATTTACATAGTGATCAGAGCCAAATCAGTCCATATATGATCCTATTATATAACTTAAAAAAAATTTAATTGGACAATTAAGTATTCTAGCATTGTAGTAAAAAAATTATAGCATATCTATAGCCCAAACTTAATTATCTATTTAGTTTTTTTAAGCAAATTTTTGATAATATCTAACTCATTTTCTTGTAAAAAGATAAATTAGATATTATTTATATGATTTATAATTTAATTTGAACATTGATATATCAACTACTGGTGTTTAACACTAAATATATTTGGTCAATCAAAATCATGAAATTTGTATGATATGAAGATTAGGTGCAACCCAAATTTTTTATTTTTTTTAAAAATGGTCTATATTGAAAAACTCTATCTAAGAAACCAATTTTCACATTTTAACAAAAAAAATTCTTTGCAAAATTTTGGTATATACTAATATCTTAAGACAAATCTTAAAATTAATATAAAATAGTGAATAACTCTTAATAAATCAGTCTGATTGTGATGATTTTGCTACCAAAATGAATACCTCAGAGAGATAATTCCAACGAACCCAAAATCTCTAAATTCAATCACGGGGTCATGATATTATTAGGGTTTTTATATCACTTTTGATAAAAATAGATTAATTAAATTCATATGGGTTAATTTATGGAATTACCAATAGTTTTTGATCTACTAATCCGTTTTGGATAATTTTGCTACCAAAATATTTGTATCAATGAGACAATTCTAACAAACCCAAAATCATTAAAATCTGATTATAGGATTTTAAGAATGGTATAATTTTTTAGGGGAGTGACAAAAATCAGGTGATTTTCTAGGGGGGGGTCAAAAAAGTTGAAATTATATATAAGAACCTGACTATATGTATATTAAAAAATAGTAAGTAGGCCTCTGATAAAAAATAATCAGATGATTAATGACACTGCCCTTACTATTTTATTAGTAATTTCAAATTACTATGTAAAATATCTTTGATACCAAATAATTTTTGATCTGCTAACCTGTTTTGGATAATTTTACTACCAAAATGTTCATCTTGATGAGACAATCCTAACAAGCCCAAAATCATCAAAATCCAATTACAGGTTCCTGTGATTGTTAAGAATTAGTAAACATGCTTATCAACAAATCTCATGGGTTTTTATATAAAAAACCCATGAGATTTGTTGATAAGCATTTTTACTAATTCTTAATGATCACGAGAACCTGTGATTGGATTTTGATGATTTTGGACTTTTTAGAATCGTCTCATCAAGATGAACATTTTGGTAGTAAAATTATCCAAATGGGTCAGTAGATCAAAGATTATTTGGTATCAAAGATATTTATATAGTGCTTTGAAATTTACTAATAAAATAGTACAAAATCATGATGATCTTGGGATCCCATGATCAGATTTTAACAATTTTGGGTTCGTTAGAATCATCTCATTGATATGAACATTTTGACAGCAAAATTATCCAAAATGGATCAGTGGATCAAAAGTTATTGCAATTCCAAAAATCAACTGATATGTAATCTATTTTCATCAAAATAATATAACAATCCTAATGATATCATGATCTGTGATTGGATCTTAGCGATTTTGGGTTCACTGGAATTGTCTCTCTGAGGCAGTCATTTTGGTGGCAAAATCATTACAATCAGACTGATCTATCAAGAGTTATTTGCTATTTTATAATAATTTAAAATTTATCTTGGATAGCTAATTTTGGTTAAATAATGATACCTCACGAACTATCGATCAGAATCACATGATTTTGGTACTGTTTGACTTGTCTTGGTGAAATGAATCGAATGGTTTACATTTTTGCATTAGGCACCATAGAACTTTGTAGCCAATTAGATTACTTGCTTGTATTATTTAAAAATTAATAATAGTAAAGAGGTTTATTTATTAATTAAATTATATATTAATATTTACTAAATTATTTGGGTAATAGTGATTATAAGTGATTTGTGACTATAATGAGGTCTGTACTATGTTTGAGCCCATCACACAAAATTGAGTGCTTAAACAGAGGTGTGACTATATGGGGTATGACTATAAGGAGATGACTGTACAAACTTTAATGAGCTATACTACAAAATTTTATTAATATAATTGCTTTTGTGTTTTAGTAAAAAAATAAGCCAGAACTTATTTTAAATTGATTTGTATAAAAAAAAATTTTTTTGAAAAATTTTCAAATTACCCCTTTTTGTAGCACCAAGCCCACATAATATATAGCAGATATAGTTTGTGAAAGGTATGGTTGGGCAAAAATTAATACAGAATATAAAGGTAAGCTTCTATGACATCTGAAGGACAGTTAGCAAAAGAACAATTGGAACAGACATTAAAATTGAAAAATACAAATCCTAATAATGAATGTAAAATTAAATTACTAGTATAAATATCTAACAAGTTACAAGCACTATTTTCATATTTATGCACCTGATAATGGTAAATAAAGTATCTATAAAGCAATGCTGTTTTATTGTTAGTAAAAGTTAAGCAGTTAAATATATAGCTAAGTATAGCTATGGTAAGATTTACAAAAAAAAAACTTTCTTAGATGGTTGACCATACCATTATAGTGAAAGAACATTAAACCTTTAGTTTTTATCATGAAATTTCTTGTGTGATTGAGATTTACATCCACGAATAATTCCAACATCAGTACCGCGTGTGGGTGGACCCGTAGGTAGATCACAAGTTGTTAGCAAACTTTCTTCTATACCGATAAGTCCTGCACCGGTAAGGTAACAAATGTCTTGCCCATAACTCCATTGAATGCAATTTTGATCTTTAACATATACTTGATAGCAATTTTATGCAGTATCAATTAATAATTTATTAACTTTGGGATCTATATTAGCATAACTGAACTTGTAGTTTATATTCTTCCATCCGGAACTACGACCACGAATTTTACAACAATCCGAAATCTCATACTTTGGAGTTTCATATTTATGGGCAACAGCAAAAATAGCAAATGCTAGTAAATATGAACTAAAAATGGTCCAGAGTACTTTATGATTCATTATAAAGTAAACTATTTTATGTAGTGATAAAATTTTTTTTTAAAACGAATGATATCGTACGTTGTGAAAGTGGGTGGCAATCGGTTTTATGGCTAAAAACCACTAAACTACACCAATATCTATTGACTCTTGAATTTGAAGGCAGAAAGAGATGCGGTAGATTTGGTCCGGATCTCGAGGTTCTTTAGGGTCTTGCTGCAGCAGGTTTAAAGCGAAGATAAGTATTTCTTATATTTCTTATGAGGGATCCTTCAGTTTGTCGTTTCCACTCTGTTTATCTTATTCTTTCCTCTTTGTTCTAGTGCGCAAGGGTTAAAAGGTTCTAATGCAATCGTTATTATTGATAACGCCTGGCACGTTGAAATTGGATTAAGCGGTGATTAATTGAACAATGGTAGAGACTAATTGTTCGATAAATCAGGTAATCAAAGGTTTAATCGATTTATGTTTTTATATAAAGGTGATTAATTCAACTTTTCTCTCTCTAACTGGGTTATAAACTAAACAACTACTTAGAATAACGAATATTCTTTGGGTAAGAGAGAAATTCAATAAGTGATTTATTACGAATACTTTTGGTCAAGTGAAACTTTTTAACACTTATACACTGATTTTGAATGTCAGAACTCGTCTGTGTTGACTTTAACTCACACTGAGTTATCGTTTTATTGAGGCGAAAAGGTGGATCTTATATACTTTTTCCACAATTAATAAATACATGTAATTTAGACTAACGCTATTGAATCGCTATTCTTCACTATCTTAGGGGCGAAAACCAGAAGTGGCACCTCGTGCCTGGGGAACTGGATTTGGTTGGTGCCAGAACCAGAATGTCACTATCGTAACGATATAAACATAGGAAACCAATACACTAAAGTAAACAAATAAAAAAAAACATGGGCGGGAGTGGAGTGTCCAGACAAGAGTTATTGGTGAAACCGTTGAAGATTAGTTTTATCTATAATTATCGGTGCACCAGCTTCACCAGTTTCATCTGGTGCACCATCGGTGCACCATTGAAGATTAGTTTCACCTGCAACTCTAGTCCAGACACATGCAGTTGCATTTTAGACGCATAAAATGCACATCAAAGTGATCTATTTTGATGTTGCGATATTCGTGCAAAATGCATATTGCACATTATATGTGCATTTTTTGATCTAAACCTCATTTAAACAATTACGATGCTATTTGTTTTTAATCCCTAATTTAATTGCACTGATATCGCATAATCAAAATTTTTATATTGCATAAAAAATGCGGTTTAATTTGCATGAGTCTGGACACTCTAGGCGGGAAACTTCACAACGTATACCAAAGCATTTACCCAAGCATTTACCCAAGCATTTACCCCTTATGTATAGTAAATCTAAATTCGTTTGCTTGTTTCGTATATAATAAGAACTAATGTTAATGCATTTTATCTATGCCATAAAGGTGATTTAAGACTAGTACCGTAAACTGCCATAAAAAGACCCCCATGATAGTAGACTCACCATGTATCATCCCCGGGTCTACAATATAGGTTGAGATTTTTGTAAAAGATAAAAGACCCGGGTATACTATAGGATAAACATTCGGATAGCTTGAAAATAAAATATAATTCGTATTACTTGTACCAATAGTGCTATATTTATATTGCGACTCCACATAAAATCCCCCGATTATCAGACCCATATCCGTACAATAGACCCACGGGTCTACTATCAGGTTTAAAATTGGGAAAATGTAACAGACCCGGATCTTTTATATGGCAATTTACGGCACGTATGCACATGCAGTATTATCACGCATATTTTTGACTAACGACGTATTATATGATTGGCCTAACCTTATCCTTAATTATGAATAAGAGAAATACAAATTTATCAAAAACGTATGAAACGAAATGTATAGCCAACATTCACCTAAATAATTCGTTTGATTGGCAAAATTCTAATATTTTGTGTATTATTAGGTACTTTATATTTAAATATTTAAATATCTTTCACACCGATTATTATTAATTTTAACGTCTAGCTTACCATATACAGTAATTAAAGATTTAAAACATATTTATTAGAAACGAAATGCATAGTTAGACTCAAGTTTTTTGTTTGTACACAAAATTTTGATTCTGCGTTGTGTTTAAAATTCAGATGTTAGAATTAATGATGCTAACGAAATTATTTTTGCGATAATGAAATGATTTCGTTATGCGTTCGTCTTGACAACTCTTTGACGAGTAATGGTAGTCAACTAAATTTTTAAATTTTATTAATCGACTAAAATCAACCAATTGAAAATAGGAATAATATCAGTAATAGGTACCGTATAAGCGCGAAATAACGGGCATGGGCGTTATTTATCCTATAAGAAAAGTGGACCGGGTGTTGGTACGGGTTGGCTCGAGGTTGTCTGGATAGGCACGTGTCATGTGGCACGTAAAGGCATGAAACATGAACCAAAACGTGACAGAATGGCACGTATATTACGTTTTACATATGTGCCACCCAATGCACGTGTCAATACCGTGCACGTTTTATTACCAGTGCCAAAACCTGTAAGTTTTGGTTTAGTAAAGTGCAGCAAAACCCGGTCCATTTACGGTCCAAAATGTCCGGGTAAACAGTCCAATTCGGACCAATTTAACGTGCCAACACGGTACACAGACGTACAAACCCGGACATCCGCCCGTTCCACACTCAGCCGTGTCTCTCCGTAGAAACACGTGCCTACACAGACCACTTTTTTTATAGGGTTAGAAATCCGGGCACCCCAAAATAGCATATAGTGTCTCGAATTAGCGCCCATGCGCGTCCCGAATTAACGCGCACCCGATAATAACCTGTAATTGATTAGTGCGACAATTCAACTGCATCATTGACCTGGGCCATAAAAACTTAGAATTTACAGCCGTTCTTCTATATAGTAAAAATTTACCAAATGGTTATTTTGCTGCTTCGATAAGTTTTTGGTTTTGGTAATGAGCGATTACGCAATATCCTGTTATTTAATATGAGCGATGAGGCTAAATAAAATTTGAGCCAATCATTTATGTGAGATTGGATAATTATTGAGAATAAAAGTGACTCTTTGATCAGAAATTATAAGCCCGATTATGAATTTTCTTATGAATCACTTATGAAATTTTGTATGCATATAACCTAGTTGCTTATAAATGTCTGTACGTATGCACATGATTGATTACTTATAAATTTTAGTACATTTATACCTGATTATGCACCTGATTACTTATAAATTTTTATACGCTTAAAAAAAAAAAAAAAAAAATTTTTTTTTTAAAAAAAAAAAAATTGAACGGTAATTGTTTCAATCAAGACTATTTTATATCAATATTTCAGTTTTGTGACAAAATCAACTAACTACAATTGCAGTATTGTTTGTAAGTGTGTATAAGGTTCATTGTAGCGTGAAATGAAACTAGTGTGAATATCTAATACTGGTATGTGAGGTAATGTTGTTAGCCGAAATACCCTATTTAGTCAAATATTTAGACAAGTTTGTGTCGATATGTTTTGCCGAAATGCTGAAATTCTAAATTGACTAAATGTCTAAATAGTTGACTAAACAAGTCATGCGCTTGCCCATGCGCTGGGAGTTTTTTTTTTTGCGTGGTCAATGCTATCTAATTGTATGATTTTAAAATTTTTATTAAAAACTTGTTCGTAGTTAGTATTTGCATATAAGATCCGATTGATTTTCTGAATCAATTAGTTTTAGTTTTATTATGGGTTATTACAATAGTTTTGTTGTACGTTCATTTATATTGGGATTAAGGTCGAGCTAATTTACGCTGAAGATTATTATAATTATACTATGGGTTATTGTAAGAATTTTTATTGTAGGATTTATTTTTATCTTATATAATTCAAAAATGACTAAAATCGGTTGGTTTCGTTCAATGAAAAACTCTGCTTATTTGCTGTGCTATGGTTGACTGTTCTTGTTTTTTTACTTTAACATTTGTCTGCCCCTTCCTGGTAGTCGAACCGGGAAAATCCAGAATTCCCATAATGGAATTTTCCTAGGCCAGTCCACTTAAGTTTTATTATAGCTGTTTTCAAAAAGTGATTTTTATGACATATACCCATATGGCGAATCGGAAAATCAGAAATTTAATAATTAACTTTTTTATCACGGTCATAATGCACTTATCAGTGCGAGATGCTTAATCAACACATATTTTAGGTTAGATAATTAATGACGTCCGTTGTAATTTTTATATTATTAACTATGTAGCAATTAAGCACTTCGTATTGATAATTGCGTGTTACCCTTTTCTAATCATTATCTTTATCGCTATATAAACAAATTATTGCAATGTATATTATTTTGTTTTTATAATTATATTAATATTGATGGCGGATGCACTAGATAAAAAACTTATATACAAAAGAGGGACTTGCTTTAGTTGTCGAAAGTGTTTATACTGTGCAGTTTATTTGCAAACACAAAAATTCAAATGTGAAATTACAAAACCACTACTAGAGGCAATCGACCTTGAGAAAAACAATTAATTCAAAAAGGCATAAAAATGGTTAATAAAAAGGGCAAAAAAATGAAAAATAATTAAAAAAAGGATTAGTATATTAAATTCAATATTTTAAACGATTTTTCATAAAATTGCATTATTATGACGTATATTTTTTACTATAATTTAATTGACTTAGTTACGTTGAATTCTTTTTCAACAAATACGAATCTTCCAATGACCAAAGCAATGCTTCCTTTAACTATTTCTTCAACCAACGTCGTTTCATTAAATCTAAAAGCTTTGAATCTATATTCTAAGAATTTGTCAATACCAGTTCAATATACGGCACTTCCGCTACAAATTTTATCTGAGCCCGTAATGTTTTTAAAGTAAGATATAGCGCAAAAAATCGACGACATGATTTTTTTTTATTAAAGGAAAAATTTCGAGGAATTCTTTATTTATTTTATTATTATTTTATAAATCTATTGTTTTTTCGTGGTTTTTTGTTTTTTTTTTTTTACCAATGAACGATTTTATAGCTACGCGACGAAAATGAAACGACTTTTTATAATATTTTAGCTTTATTATTTATTAGTTCGAAAAAGATTAATAAAAAATTATTTATAGATCTCGATCCTTAATTAAATTATTATTACAGAATTATTATAGAAGTAAGCGATATTCAATTAATTATTTGGTATAAACATATAATGCATGTATTAATAATTATTTTCTTTTAGCTTTCGCTCACATCAAAACGACTCTACTTCGCTATGAGAATTTTGAGAATTCAGTTATTATACAAATAGGATATAAGTATTTATCGTTTTAAAAGTCGTTAAAAGCACATTGGTTATTGTTCCTCGTTATTCAGTTATTTTAATTGCTAACTAAAATTATTTTCATTAAAACTTCTCGATTTTTTTTTATTTAGACTATTGCACGCATTAATCGCGTCTATACAAAGATTTAGTTTTACTATGAAATTACGAATAATACTAGCATATAAGTGTTCGATTTCGAAATTTGGTCAAAAAATTCTAGTTCTAGTTGTATTAAATAAAAAAGTAGTAAGCGTTTCGAAATGCGTCAAAGGAGAATATTTTTTTTCAATCTGTTATTCTAATTGCCAAAAATATTTTCATTATATAATTTTTTTTTTTTGACAAATGCATGCATTAATCAAATCTCAACCAAGTTTTTGCTTTATTCAAGAAAATTCGAATTTAATTGGCATATACGAGCATGGTATGAGAATTTCGAGGAAAAAATTATAATTACACTGTATGAATAAATTCGTTGCGAATTAATAAAGTTAATTAAATTTGAATAAAGATTTTGCTTTATTACAAGAATTACGAGAATATAGATACAAATTGACATAAAGATTTATCATTTCGAAAATTCTTTCAAAGGGGTGGCAATCAATTAATTGACAATCACTTCACCGACATAACATTTCACCGACAATTATTCACCGACACGTTCATTTTACCGACAGTTTATTTCACCGAAGCTCATTTCACCGACAAAGTAATTCTGGTCATTGTCGTTAGGGTCAGGTAGAATTAGGTAGAATTAGGGCTAAAGTTAGGGTGCTTTTTGAAAAAAAATCTTGTCGGTGAAATGAACTTCAGTGAAACAAACTGTCGGTAAAATGAACTTGTCGGGTGAGTATTTGTCGGTAAAATGTTATGTCGGTGAAGTGATTGTTGGCGAAATAATACGAACCCCTTTCAAAGACGTGTATGTTATTTTTTTTCTTCGATTAGTTGACTACACTAATTACCCATATTTTCATTAAAACAATTCGATTTTTTTTTAATAGATTTTTTTTTTTTGGTTATCGCACGCATTAATCGAGTTTCAACTAAGATTTAGCTTCATTACGAGAGTACGAATAATATAGCATATTTGAGTTGAGCATGGTAATAAAATTTTGAAAAAACTTATTATACCTGCATAAATAAATTCAGTATGAATAGATTTTACTATGAGACTATGAATAAGAGTTCGGTTTGGAAATTTGATGAAACAATTAAAGTTTTTATCTGTATGTCGTAAAGTCGATTTAAACAGCATTTTTTTTTCAATCAATTATTCTAATTGCCAAAAATTCTTTCATTTAAAAGTTTAGATTTTTTTAAAAATAATTTTTTTTTTAGCTATCACACGCATAAATTGAATTAGGGAAAAACTTATAATTATCCTGCATGGGTAATCCCGTTACAAACCTATAAAGCTATAAAGCTATTTAAGGATTATGACGTTATTATTTTTAACGATAATTTACATTTTCTTCCTTATTAGGGAATCTCATAGTCCAAATCTAAAAAATAATAATGAAGTTAATCAAAAATAGCACACATAAATCAATTACATTTTAGTGTTATACTGCAATTATTGAACTCCTTAAACGAACTCTAAAATTCGACTTTTTTTCTACCCAATAAGATTAGGTGATTACCTTCTGTTTTAGTAATAGTTATTTATGCAGTATTTTATCCATCCAGTACAATGAATTTATTTACCTTTTTTTAAATTTTTTGTAATCATTAAATTTTTTTTAATTATAAATACAACCATCATTCGACAAGCGAAAAAACATGAGCACGCTTGAGCTCTCTCGCGCTTGAGCTATCGCATCGCAATGCTCTGCTCTTGAGCATGCGCGAGAAAGAGATATAGAGTATCAACTACAATCGGTTGGAATTCGTGAAACCAAAAATTACCGAAAAAAGCCATTCAAAAGAAAATCAATTACCAAAAATATCGCCAATCTGAACAGAATTACCCCTAAAAAGTAATTTCAAAGTAACACTAAGCGCTAGCAATTATTTCTAAGCACTAATAAATAATATATGACTAAATGTCTAAATTAGTGATAAAATAAAATTATAATAAAATTTTATAAATTCTATTGTGCTACGTATATATAATAACTTTTATTTAAATAGTAATAAACTATATTTATAATCCAGGTTTAATAACTCGAATGTTTAATAAATAAGATCCAAGTTTAATAACTCGAATGTTTAATAAATAAGTGGAATAATTTTAATAAAAAAATTAATGTATATTTCATATACATATATATTCATAAATATATGTGAGTTACAACATATATAAAATAGACTGATTCAAGCTTTGAAGCAATACAATACAACAGATTCAGACCTGATTGATAGAAGTAAGTAACCGTTTTTGGATCAAATCTACTTTAATGTAGCGTGAAATCCACAAAATAAACAAGTCGAATACTTGCTTTTATCCGACAAACTCATATGATCATGAAAAAATTTCTTCTTGTTATTTTTTCATGTGTTACGACATAATCATATTAATTCAAATTAAAACTCAGCGAGCAATTCCCTACCAATCATGATCATAAATTGCCGGATAACACCAATATTGGGCAAATTGTCGAATATAGTAATCTGGCAAATAATTGGCTACACGTGCCACAGAGTGGCACATGATCATTTGCCAAATTACCATTATTCTACAATTTTTGCCCAATATTGTATATATATATATTTTTTTTAATTTTAAGACCCAGCGCTCTTCTCTGTAACCCTCCTTGTGAGCAACCTCCACTTAAACCCAACTCCGATAAACCAACCGGCTTGCCTTACGCTGCCCAGAAGACCTCCGTCGTCGGAGCTTTGGCCACTCGGAAATGTTACTGTAATGAAGGCTTCATCCGGCTTGCCTTTTGCCGCCCAAATGTGGGTCCACACCACATTATTTAACTTCCTGCAGGACCAGCTGAGCCACCTCAGTCCTGTTTCCTGTGGGTACGTATACGTTACACAGAAATGCCGCCATCAAGTTCGTGCCTCATTGGACCGACCTTACATGTTGTATGACTTCGGTTATTCCTAATCGGATTCTGACTATCAAATTCAATTTACCGCCAAGCGGTATTGAACCGGCAACCTTCGATTGGAGACCTGGAAGCATAACCGCTATGCTATCGACCCGCAGGTCTTTATTGTATACATAAATAAGTATATATATATATTAATTTAGACATTTCGACATTATTTAGAAATTTCAGCATAATTTAGAATTTCAGCATTATTTTAGAATTTCGGCAGACTAAATATCAAATGTCGTAATATTTCTACAAGCTCAAAACAATTTTGGCTAACAACATTAATGTGAGGTCATACAGTAACTTTATAGAGACTACTGGTAAGTTGCTGTGTGACAGGCCTTTAGGTCTCACTATGCAAGGTGCATGCGCATTATTTTAAAAATATTTGGTTCTGAAATTAATTTTTATAATGCACATGCGCGTACTCAAAATAACACGCAGGTCAATCAATTAACACGTAGGGGAGAGTGATTTCGCGCTTATACGGTAATAACTGTCAGAGTACTGTCAGGGTTGGTTCCAAAATGAATTTAAATTTCGAGTATTGTTAAGTAATTTCTTGAAAAAAATCTGAAACTATGCCAGGATAATACACTATAGATATAAAGAATAATAGTCACCAGCTTTTAAAATTAGTCTACTAATTAATTGGCTAAAGGTTTTGACTATAGGCATTTTTTTCATCCTACTTTCAAGCAATTAATGCCTTATAGGGTAATGTAGGATGTGTCAAGAAAAAGAAGGTTTTTTATGAACAAATTTATTTCTATTACAAATAAAAAGAAAAATTCTTATTTTTTATCAATCACCATAGATTTCATCACTAGTTACAAATATAAATTTGTCAAATAAAAATTTTGTAAAAAAAAAAAAGTAATTTGCTGAAACATCGTTCTTACTATTTAACCCATTTTTCTTGACCGATTCTAAGAATAAATAATAATAACATTGTTTTCGGCCAATATGATCAACAATACTATTAATACTACTAAATGATTAGTAAATTATGAACTATGCAATATGTTTTTCCTATATAAAACTTGGATCACTATAGTATGTATGTATATGTTATTCGTCATTTCTCAATTTATGTCAATTATTAATTGACGGATATTATTTTCAATTGAAATGACATACATACGTCGTTTTTTCAGTACAAATTTAGAATTATATAATAAAAATTTGATTACAACACATTTGAAAATACTTAAATAATGGTTTAAATAGGCAATCCCCTAGTCGGGTTGTAGGTATGGCTACTAGTGTAGAACCTTCAGGCGGACTACTTAAATTAGACAACCAAAAGTTGTACGTGTGTCTAGTTGTACTCTCATTCAATGTAATTCAATTGTGGGTGCGCCCAAAGAGGAGCCCTTGATCCACAGGCTTGATTAAATAAACTCTCACCCAAAGCAGGAACTTTGACACAAAAAAAAAAAATAAAAAAATACTTAAATAATGCATATTGAATCAAACAAAATTTAGCACATTTAAAAATATTTAAATATTAATTTATATATGCACATGTAATTACATTAGGCCACGCAAAGTAAAGCTTTCGTTTTGCATTACCCGCCGACCCAAAATTTTCAAAAACCCAAATTTTTTTGCCCCAATTCTTTTAAAACAAGTATAATAATGTTTATTTTAACGATATTTAATGAATATAGTCAAAATAATCGATATTGATTATCATAAATTAGTAGGCATTAAAATCAGAAAATAGATGAAGGGATGGCAGAACATTTCGGGATTGTTTATATGCCAGAGGGAATTTCCAGAGGTATGATAATAATCTAATAACTAAAAATAAAAACCAGCTCTCAGAACCCGAGCATTGCCCGGGAATGGTGTTTCTGATTTTTTTGACTTTTAGCTGGAAGTGAGATTTCAAAATAAAGGCTCAAATAAACCCAGCTCATGTTTAAATGAACCCGAATTGGTTCAAATGAACCTGGCTTGGCTTCAGGTTCAAAGGAACCAATTAGGTTCAAATGAACCCAATTGGGTTCAAATGAGCCCGAATTGGGTTCAAATGACCCTTAATTTGGTTCACTTGAACCCAAATTAATTGTTCTTTTTTTATTTATTTTTTATTATTTTTTTTATATTTTTTTTAATTTTTTTTTTAATTTTTAATTTTTATTTATATATTTATTTTTTTATATTCGTATTCAAGTCATCCATTCTCATTTTAGCAAAATCCTGCAATTTACATAACTGCAAAAAAACTTGCTTCATGCAAGTTTGTAAAGCTTAGGCCGTTTTTAGTTGATTTTTAAAGTAATATTTGATCTCAATTAATTGATTGGTGGTGTGGCCACAATTATTGCAATTTTTGCCACAGTTTGTAAATGTGATAACTTACTGATCTTGACGTCAGAATTGTCGGCAAAAAAAATAGTTATTATATGATTTAATAAAGAAAAAAAAAGCATGTATGATTAGATAAATAAAAACACTTATATGATTAAATAAATAAAAAAAGCTTATACAATTAAAAAAAAAGCTTATATGATTGGATAAAGAAGTGTTTTTTTCCTTTTAAAAACACATATATTAAAATAGGTTTTATTTTTAAACCGATTACAACGAGCACAAAAGTTTCAAACAAATGCTACATAGAGGCCTTCTTTCGAATGTTTGTTTCGCTTGTAAAATATTATTATACGTAGTGGAGAAAGATTCTTGACCCGTATCGTATATCTTGAAAATCTTTTATGATGGTAAAAATATGGTCGATTCAAGAAATTCACCAAATTAAACAATAATTTTTACATGTATATGATTATATTCATTTTAAATGAATTTTTGCTACTGTATTTTTGCAATAACTTTTTCGATACTTTTTTTTTTTATCTTAAACTCTAGTTCTATTACTAGGAGTGACAGATGGCGCTCTTTTATTAATTCAATTTTTAAGGTCATACATTATACATTAGGGGTTTCTATCCTAGCTAACCTATACCTCCCTCCTATCGTCCGTTTATCCCGGTGAATCCAGCAAGTCCACCACGCCCTGGTGCCCCGTACCTCATGGATCGTAGGTAGCTTTAAGGAAGTCAATTTTCACCAGTACACTGTATAGGTCAGCTGTTTTTCATACACCCCGAGAACTACTTTCCATTTTCGGTCGGTGCGGTATCGTTAAGTACTTCTTACATTTTTTCAATTGCCTTTTATAGTGGATGTCCTTGATGTTTACGACATTTCTTGTCAGATTTTCTTTCCTTTTCTGGACGCTGCATGACCTTTGTGACTATATCACGCAGCTTGTTATCGCTGTAGTACCATATCCGTAGATAGAGAAGAAGTACAAATCCTTGATGTGGATCTTAGCTATTCGTGGTCCCAACACAGTTTTTGTCATCCACTAGACTCGAACCGGTGACCTTGCGAATGTGACCCTGGAGCGCTAACCACTGTGCTATCCGACCCAGGGTCCCATTTCGATACTTTTATTATAAAATTGCAATTAATTGTTTTGCAATTGTTGTTTGTAACAATGTTATAATTTAATTGCAATTCAATTTTCGGTACATCTGATCCTTGGGATGTATTTGTTTAATTTCTCCTCCCTCCTATCTCCTCATGCCTGAGCCTAAACCTAATAATTAGGGATAGAAAATGTTTTTTATTACATAATTAAAAACAGGTGAAGATTATATTCTTAATATATTTAAAACAATTTTAACTATTCGGGCTTTTAATCATCACATGTTTTAAATCAGTGAAAAAGTGTTTAAAACTATTTTTTTTCATCCCTACTAATAATCAACTAAAAGCTGCCTTATTTAAGGCCACACATATTACCCGCAGACTCATTTTTTTCAATTTTTCAATTTTTTTTTAGATCCCAATTGTGCCAATTGTTCGATTTTTGACATTTATTTTTTTCGCTATTCTCATCCAGTGTCACCCGAAGGAACCTTAATTTCCCGTAATTGTCTGATAGGACTGACAGAGAAAATATGACTGTTGACACAATTTTTTGATTCATTGTTGTGCGAAATAAAAAATTAACCTTGTATAACCTTTATATGAACATTATTTTATTAATTTACAGTAAATTAAAAAAAATCTGCCAATTCCATGTAATGCCAAATGAAAAATCACTTTGCGTGGCCTTAACTATTCGTTGCATTGTCTGCATAAGACGTATTCATATCTTATTGAACATACTGAATCGCTCTTTTGACAAGAGCATAATTGGTGCTATAGTTCGTTTCGATGACGACAAGAATTTGGAAGAGAAACCAATATTATAATCAGTTACTTTTAAAAAATTTAAGCAATTAATAAAGTAGTAATAAAAAAACTTCAATTTAATAAATATTTTTATTTACTTAAAACAAAAATGCACCTTCCTGGTTTTAGTATAACTGCATTAAGCAGCTACCTAATTTTTTAAAATTATATTAGGTTTAATTGGGTTTTCATATGATTGGCTAATTTTTGTAGATCTACCTGTGATTTTTTGTGATAATTAACAAATCAAAATTTTTTTTTTAATATTAATAGTGAGACCTTGCTCTTATCTTTATTAAATTTAATGGAAACTTTTTACAATTGGAAAAAACTTCATGTTTTAAATCTAATGCTAAGAAAAAGAACTCAGACATATAGCTAGATAAACAAAAGTAGACCTAGTACTTATCTGCGGCCTAAACCAACCAGAGTGGCCAAGGCTCACCTAGATTTGGGGATTAGTTAATATACTTGAAGGGTGCATAAGATATTTAATCCAGTGAGGATACCAAAATTCTACTTTCTAAATAGAGGTATTTATAATAGAGTTATTATTATTAGTTTGAGTTAAATGTGTAGTAATTACAGGAGATCCAGAAGGTATAGGCTGGTTTTGTGAAGTTGCTTGTTGGTATTGTGATCTTGAAGTACAATATGGAATCCAAATTTTTGTATAGATTTGTTGGTTAAGATGAAGTAAAAATTTAATAGTAAAAAAGCTAGCAAGTTTTGAAGATAGAGTAATTTCTTGTATTATGTTTATTAGTTCTAGTGGAATAAGACCTGATAGAGTTGAGTATAATGAAGGCTTATGTGAAAAATGGTGGATTTGAAAATATCAAGTTTTAAGATTTGGGATTGAAGATTTTTAGTCTGAGTTGGGGAAATATCTAGTTTGTTAGAACTAAATATTTGGTTTAAAGAAATATTTATAAGGTCCAGCAATAGATTAGTATCTGGACAGAGGGCCCAGTGCAAAGCACTACTTGCCTGTTGGCATATATGACAAATGTTAGGGTATAATAGATATCTTTTATGAAGGATATGTGGGGAGGGAAGCTCATCTAGTAATAATTTAACTCTAAAAGATTTTAGAGTGGAAGATTGAAAGCTGTGTGAAAAATTGGTAATTTTTTGGTTGTTATTGATATATAACCATGAAGCATAAGTTGTGAGATAGAGTTCTATTGTTGAAAGCGATTTTGTGATGTCCACCATGCAATTATATGTGCTTTGCAAATTGTTCTGATGCTGCGACGTATAGGGAGTTCCATTGGGTAGTTATCTGAGGTTGGTGTATACTGAGGATTATATATATTGTTTGGATTAAAAATAAGATAAGGTGCTATGTGATGATTACGTGCTAGTTGGTCAGCTTTGTTGTTAAAATCATTATCTTCATGTGCTCTAACTTTGTACAAAGTGATATTAAGATTATATGATTTAATTAGATTAAATAGTGTATTCCAAATTGACCAGTAGGGAATATTTAGGAAGTTTGGAAGTGGCATAGTATTGGTTAAGTTTTGGAATTTAGATATAACTGATTGTGAGTCTGCATAAATTTGATTAGTACAGTTTCTGGGAGCTGTACTGATTGCAGCTAAAATTGCAAGTAATTCTGCTTTAAATGAGCATGGCCAATATTTGGTTTGTGCTTGAAAGGTGTGTATGATATTTAGGTTATCTAATTGTATCCAGCCAATTCCCATAGAGCACTGAGAGTTGCCTAGATTAATAACAGAACCATCTGTATAAAAAGTTAGTTCTGAATAACTACTATTGTAATTTGTAAAAGCCTGTAAAGTATTACAAGCTTGACTTGGTTCAAATATAGAAGGTAGTTGTGTAGTAGAAATATTAATATTTGGTAATGGTGGTATTTGAATTGGGTTTCTAAGTGCAATTGAGTATATAAGGTCTAGAAAATTAGCATTTAAGTTAATTGTTTTGTCAGAATTTAGTCTGGCAAAGAATTTTGTAGCATGACTAGTAGGTATTAGAATAATACATTTGTTTTGATTATTTTAGTATTAAGAGGACAGTTACTACATGATGATATAGTAATTGGAGGAGTTGGATATAAGTTTGTAAATTGTGTTTGAAAAGAACATTGCCAGTGTGTTATTAGTGTAAAGCCTGATGTAGTTGGTTGCTGACAAGTTTTGCCTATAATGACTTGGTCATTTAATAGTGCAATAAGCCAAGGTTTGGCATGTTTTGAAAAGTGACTAGTAGTATAGCTATAGTAGTTTGTAG
>QKWP01001995.1:65311-87006 GCA_003550325.1 Gigaspora rosea
AAATTAGTAATTTTTAAAAAACTAGTTATTATATTTACTATATAATAAAAAAATTTTTTTATTAAGTAAATTAAACTTAATAATTAAGTAAAATTTGTTTAGTATAACAAATTACATATAATACTAAATTTTTAGAGATTTTTAAAAATTATTAAGCAAAATATTTTTATTAAATATAAAAGCTAAATTATTAAATAAAAATTGAAAAATTGCTAAATATGGTAATTTAATTACTATATATAGCTATTTAATGAAAAAATTTCAAAAAATTCTGAAATTTTTACAATATGTATAATTTGTTATACTGAACAAATTTTATTTAATAATTAGATTTAGTTTACTTAATAAAAAAAATAATTTTTATATATACTAAAAATTAGTATTTAATTTATACTAAACCTATATTAAAAACTGGAAATCGACGCGATTAAAAATTTAAAAATTTTTTTAAATTTAATTATTTTAAAAAGTTTTGCATAGAATTTTATAATTTTTTTTTATTTAAAAGATATAGATTTAATAAGTTTATAATTTTATTTTTAGCTTTTTACCTTTTATATTTAGCTTTATACAAATTTTTAAAAAGTGTCTACAATACCTTGGTAGGCCACTGTACATTGATACATTTATAGATTGATTTCTAAGTACTTTTGTGCAAGAACTATTGAATATTTTAATGGTTATATCCAAAAAATTTGGGAAGTTCAGTCTTAATTACTTCAAGAATTGGATAGTTAGTCAATTTCTAATAAAAAATATCAGAAAGAAACATTAACAGAGCCTTTGTATAGTTTTTGTAACTAAACCTAAAAAAGGGGATCGCTAAAGCCTTGTACCCACGTAACTTTTGAAATTTTAGTTATAATTAGGGTTAGGGTTAGTTTACCGTTAGGAGAGGGTATATATATAAATAATATTGCCTTTTCTACATTTTTTATTAATGCACCAGAATAGGTTTAGACTATCATTTTTATGTTTTTGCAGTTTTTTTGATTTTTGACTTCTTCGTGTAAATACAATTTCATGATTCTGATTGGCTGATCTACATATAAAAAATCATGTGGGTACAAGGCTTTAGCGGACCCCCTAAAAAATAATATTCAAATACAAAAGTAAGATTCAATATAAATATTAAAACTCCTGATCTAAAAAACACTATATAAATATCTAAAACAAGGAAATTGTATTATCAAAAATAGTAATAAAAAAATCATGGACTGAGGCCAATCCAAAAAAATTTTGGGCCAGTCGACTGGGTAACTTTTATCTTTATTAAATATGTAAAAAGCCATCAGGTAGTTTTTTATCAAATTCTAGTGATATTAATGATTTAATTTTTATTCTTTTTGTTCTTGAGAAAAATTTTAGCATGTTAGTATTTCATATTGATTGATTGTCTACGTCTACGAACAACTTTATGCTTGGATTATATTGCTATTTGCAGTTTATTATATAAATAAGTCACCCCTCTTGTATTATTATAAATAACTAGCTAATTTTTATTTAATTCCTGGTCTGAAATATTCTTTAGAAGATAATCAAGTCTAATACTTCTCTTATAAACAGCTTGGCCCACAAAGGTGTGAGCTGAGGGTCAACCCATCCATTGATCTGGCTATTGGGCCAAGGTCAACCCATATCACTAATCAAGAAGGTCCTTAAGAACAAAATACTCAGCATTTTTACATAGAGATCCAAAAGGAGATTATTATACCATGGCTTTGGAGTTTGAGTGAAAAGCTTTTGTAGTTCAAACATATACTTATACATCTCATGAAAAAAGGCTAATATTGAAGAAAACCAATTCTTAGCTATTCAATGAAATATAAAGAGGTTCTATAATTGAAAAAAAATAAAATTATTAGTAATATTGGATGAGTTTTTATAAACCAAATTGTGTAATATCTGTTCTAAGATGATTTGCTTAGGCTAGTCAGCAACAAAAGAAATTATATGCTCTCTTTCAATATACTGCTATATAGATAGGACACTTGCAATAGTATTAATAGTTTTGATATATTTGTTCATTATATAGAGTTAATTCTCTTGTAAGTCTACAAGGACAATATCCTTCATCAAATGACTATGATACTTCTCTTGTAACCAGACATTGTAGCTATGCACAGTTAACTTTTCTAATCTTGTACTATAGTTAATTGTGCGAAACCCCCAATATTGGTTATGTGAATAACTATAAGGTACTTTAAATCAATTGCTTATATTTAATTTAATTAAATTAGCATTAACTAATAAGGGCACTGATATTTATTAAGTAATATTTTTTAGGGTAGGAGGTTAAGCCAAATTTTATTTTATATAAAAATTTTAGTCAATTAAATTTGACGAAAATATTACCTGGGGATGAGGTAAGCCTCCATAGTAAATGTATATTAGGTAATAAATATCAGTGCTCTAAAGGGTTATATATATATTTTTTAAAAAATAGCTGTCTAGTTAGTAATTGGATTCATTAATATATGCTACTATAGATATAGTAGTGATAGGACCCCAAAATATACATAAATAGGCCAGGTTAATTATAGGGTTACTAAAAAAGGTAAGATCTGCAGAAAAACTTTAAAAATAAGCAAAAAATTACTATAAATAGAAAAGATCTGCATAAAACCCCTCAAAAATAAGCAAACTCATACCTGATCTATCTATGTATATTTCGGGGTTCTGTAGTGGTATTGGGTATCCGTGTAGTATAAATACTATGATAATTATCTATATTTAATACTATTATTTTTTATATGCCTAGCAAGTACCAAATTAACAACTTCAGTATGTTTTTTAAGATATATTAGCTAGAACCCTGAAATATATATATATAGATCAAGTTAATTATAAAATTACTAAATATAAAAATATCTGCCAAAAAACTTTAAAAAATAAGCAAAAAATTACTATAAATAAACAAGATCTGCATAAAAAAATACAAAAATAAGCAAACTATATCTGATCTATCTATATATATATTGAGGTTCTAATGGCTATACCCAATTCTGCAAGTGTATCTATAGCAGTATTGGAAGACTAGTAGAATTTAAAAATAAAGACAAATTCTTTTAGATCATTCACAACCTTATTTTTTATTCTACAAAGAAAATAACATATAAATAAAAATTGCTTTTTCACTCATATTTTGTTTTTTTATTTTTTGATTGCTGATTTGACAAAAGATATAACTTATCAAATAAATTTTTTAGACTTGTATTTTTCTTTTTCATAACATTTGGGAAATTTGTCAAATAAATATATTGGTTAGAGCTCCGCTATTACTATTTGGTTAGGAGATATTAGACATACCAGTTTAAACTACTTGAATAGTAAACAAAGATTGGGTAATTTGGAATGACTTAGATAGATATCAGGTTAGATAAATATTAGATTGTTCAGAATTAAAGATAGGTGGGTTTATAATAATAAAAGAGGAAAATATGTTATAATGAATAATATAATTAAATAATAAATCAATATATCATAATGAAACAATAAACTAAATAAATAATCATTAAACTCATATGCAATAATAATTCAGTATAATATATAAATAAATAAATTATACAATAATCAGCAGATATGATATAAAAAAAGAGTTCACTTAGAAGACTTTATTATAAAGGAGGAATTCACTTAAATAAAAGATACACGAAGAGTGAATACATCTGTTTTTATACATATTAACTAGGAAAGTTTCTCCTGGGTCAATATATTTCTGTTATTACTAATACACATTTTATTTAACATCACTTATACATCTTTACCCAATTTAAAACTCATACTTGAAGCATTAATTTAGAAATCTGCCTTTCTAACTCTTTATTGGGCTAGCAGATTTGCAATAATATTTAAAGACTTCACACCTTAATATTGTTCAAGCATCAATCTAATATACTTTTATACATCACAGATAATTTAATAGAATTGGGTATGGTAATTATACATATCTATAGATAGTAATAAGGAAAATCTATATATGACAATAACATAGGGTTGGTATAGGTATTATATTTTAGAAAAGGATAATTAATCATAATTATAAAATGGTTTAATATTTAAGAATTATCAAATTAAGATAATTAGATCATGATCGTACAAGGATGGAAAAAAAGGGATAATGATCATAAGAAAGATTTTATGTACAAAAAATTTTTAATAGTATAATACTGCAATTTGATTTGATTTGATTTGATCAAAGTAGTTGATTTCAAATCAAAATCAAATACAAAATTTTTAGATCAAATCAAATTTAAATTGATTAATATTTGATTTAATTTGACAAATATTTGAAATATTTGAAAATTTATATATAAAATTTTAAAAAATTTCAAATTAAATCAAATTTAAATACAGAATTTTTAATTCAAATCAAATTCAAATCAAGACTAATTTGAATTGATCAAATTCAAATATGCTTAATATTTGATTTGGTTTGAGTTTAAAGAACCCTAATATTGATAGTTCTTTCTCTTTATTCTTATGATTATATAAAATTGTTGTTATTATTTATATTGTATTAGAAAAAGAAAAATAAGAATTATAAAATTCATTAGTCTTATTAGTTTTAGCTTGCTTTAGATTAATAGCTTCTGGCTTATTGGTTTTAGATCATCTTGCATGTTCTTGAAACTTGGCTGATCTGTTAGTCACGATCTTGTTATAACTATAGATGCTAGTGAAATTAAACTATTTCACTAGGTGAAATGGTAAAATAGTTTCAACAGAATTACACCAAAATTTTATTTTGATGAATTGGTAAATTGGTAAAATTGGTGAATTGGTGAAATTGGTAAATTGGTGATTGTTAAATTGGTGAAGCAGTGAATTGAATTGGTGAAATAGTGAATTGGTGAAATAGTAAAAAGTGAATTTGTAAAACAGTGAATTGGGAAATGGTGAATTGGTAAATTTGCTCAGTTCTATAAACAGTTAATGGTTCTGATCTCAAAGTGTGCCTATAAAAACATAAAATGTAAAAACTTGAACAAAAACCTAATCGAATTCCAGGCTGAAATAATTCCAGACTCTGGAAATTTACCATTTTACTATTCCACTGTTTCACTATTCTACCAATTCACCAATTCACCATTTCACCATTTCACTAATTCACCAATTCACCAATTACACCAATTACACCAATTCACCAGTTACACCAGTTTCACTATTACTGATTGGTGATTGGTAAAATAGTGAAATCATTTTACCACTCTGATTTAATTTTACCAGCATCTAGGGTTCCTCAAATTCAAATCAAATCAAATCTTGAATCAATTTGAATTTGATCAAATCAAATTGACCCTGATTTGAATTTGATTTGATTCCTATTTTAATTTGAATTTGATTTGAATTTGAATTTTTAATAGTAATTTTCAAATCAAATCAAATATGGCCATATTTGAATTTGATCAAACAAATATAGTCAAATTTGAATTTGAATTTGATCAAATATTTGATTCAAATATTTGAAGATCAAATCAAATTGCAGAACCCTACCAGCATCTATAGTTATAACAATCCAGGCAAATTGTATTGGCTACTTGAAGATAAGAAGGTAAAGTATTGTTAGTTTGTCTTTTTTTAATCAAGTTTCTAGTTACTGCTTTCTAGTTAGTCAATTTTTTTTGTATATGGCAATCATGCATAGTTCAATTAATAGCATTTTGTCTTCTAAGCAAAGTCACTCAAATTACAGATTATTTTGAAATTATTTTTTTCAGTAAATATTAATGTTCATTTAAAACAAAATATAGCTTTTGTAGCAGTTTTTTCTTAGTAAAATGTTACAATCTCAAAAAGTACTCTTAAGTGTATAAATAAGTTATCTGGGCAATTGATTTACATCAGCCAAACAGATAAAAGTCTAACTATAAGAACCCAACCTGATACTTTAATAGACCTGACCTGATTTATAACGGGTCTATAATTTGAACCCAACCCATGTCTGAACCTGACCCAACTCATAAATATAGATCAAATCTGACCTATTCTGCACTCTAATAATTATATTTGGTGCCAATTGTATGGATTATATAGCATTTGTAGTGATTTTCTAGTTTTAGTATCTTATATTTTTTCTTTAATATCCTGTTGTTATTTTGTAATTTCTTTTTAGCTATATTATATTCAAGTTATATTTTAGAAAATTCTGTTATTTTTAGAATTTTATATTAAATCATATAGAGTAAAAGTTCATGTTGTCATTTCATACTTACTCATTCTATAGTCTTTATAATATTTAATTCGTGATCCATCTAAGAACCAGTGAAATAACATAGTAAATTGTGGAGAAATTTACTATTGTTTTTTGCCTTTTTTGGAATCTGGAGTTTCCCAAAGGACAAACTAACTTTCTACAAAATAAACGTCTCTTTTAAATTAAATAAAAATCACAGAGGAGAAAATTCTAGTCATAATGGCAGTTAGATAATTAAAATCGGCCCAGTGGATCACAAGATATGAGCATTATTGTCTTTGCAACTATATAGTGTAAACAAAAAAGTAAACATGTAATTGCGAAGACAAAAATGCTCATATCTTGCAACCCACTGGGCTAATTTTAATGATTTAACTGCTATTATGACCAGAATTTTCTCCTCTAAAACTTTTATTTAATATAAAAAAGATGTTTACTTAGTAGAAAATCAGTTTGTTCTTTGGGAAACTCCAGATTCCAAAAAAGGCAAAAAATACATAGTAAACATATTTCCACTATTTACTATGTTGTTTCACTAGTTTTTAGGCGGATCACGAATTAACCTTAATCTATTTACTCTTCATCTGATCTAATTTATCAACTTGCATAATTATTCTACAATTACAAACTCATCCTTTCCAAATTTATTTAAGTCTCACCAACCTTCAAAGCTAACCTCCCAATACTAAAACCAACTATATTAGAAAACTTTTGTCTGACTCCTGTTATTTATTCACAATCTCTGCAACAACAATTCTTTCCAGATCCATAACAACATAGTCGATCTTTACCTACTTATAGAAAACTATGTTTTCATTGTTGAAAAGCAATCTATCCTATTCTTGAATACCCAAATATAAAATATTTGGATCAAAAGTGTAATATATTTCTTGAAACTCTTACCATGGGACAGCTTGAGGAGTTCATGAAAAATAGATCAAAGTTTTTGTGACCCTATTGATGATAAGCAGATTCTGAAAGTTCTAAAATTATATTAAAAATTATAGAGAATATAATCAAAATTTGATAATTATAACAGAGCAGAAAAATCATACATCCACTTTTGTACATTTGAGTATCTAAGGAAGTTCCCACAACAAAGCCCCAACAGAAAAAACCCACTGTAACTAAAGTGCTCAACACCTACTATATTCTTAGTGAACTCTTGAAAGAAACATTCAATAGTTCTGAGCTTGGTCATGAAGAAAAAAAATATTGTCATCAAACTTCTCCAAAGTTTAGTGCCTGAATATGATGATCTTGTACAAGAATTGGCCCCTAAAGAAAAGGAACCCACTACCTAGAGGTAAAATTAGCATTGAAAAGAATGAGTCAAGAAAACCTATCTATAATCAAAAAGCACTAGAGAGAGAAAGTGCTGATAGAATAAACCTGGTTGGACCTTGTGAAAATGAAAGTGAAGTTGAAAAGGATTAACCAAAGGAGTACAAAGTTGAAGCAGATCAAGACGAGGATGGAAAGAAGAAAGAAATTTATAGAAAGAACAACAAGCTTTCAAGGACATTGTAATGGATAGTGAAATGAAGTTGGATAAATTGGAGGAAGTGAACCTAGAAGAAAAAATTGTGGATGATGAACTTCCAGATGAAAGTAATTGTGAGATGTTAGTTGAGGATGACGATTAGAGGAATGAAGGAAATAATGATAATAAAATTCGAATTATTTCTTGAAGGAGAAGCTTTGAATTGTGCCTGTAAAAAATGGATAAGAAAACTTTTGAATAAATGAAAATAAAGCCTCCGGTTGTTATTGCATACCAACTAAGTCAGATAACCTGGATGGAACATTTATAGTTGGTAATTGTTATCATAATGGAAGATATCCTGAAGAAGAATCCGATCTTGAATACTTCTCTCAAAGTGGTATGAGCATATGTAAAAGTGAAGGAACGGCCTTTGAACTGGATTTGAAACCAATCGGAAGTGGATCACTTGATAATTTAAAGTCAGTAATTGAGAATAAATTCGAAATTGATTTGAAGAATCAACGGTGCAGATCAAGAGAGTATTAATAAAGGTATTAAAACCAGTAAAAATAATGATGTGATCCAGCCGTAGCATGTAAAATAGATAGTAACAAAGAAAAGAAAGAAGGAAAGGGTAAGAAGATAGATAGAAATAGTGAAATGCACCTGATAAACCAAGAGTTCGGATACTATCCAATGAATTGGCCATTTACTCCAATATTCGATCCCGGAGGATATTTTCATTCTGCTTTCAACCTATAGTAGGGGTTGGAAGTCAGGTGGATGAGTATGTCACAATTCGAAATTGTGACATTAGAAGATTTGAATTTTTCGATTAGTTTACCCCCTCATTTGTAAATAGATCTTCTCTTTATTTAGTATAGACAAATTTATTTCTATTTTTGCATAATTCATTAGATGTTAATCAAAATTCGTGTAAACTTGATGATTGACATATAATCACCCATTTTTGTAAAATCTTCATAACAAGTTAACGTGTTAGCACGTATGCGCGTCAAGAGGCGCGGATTATAAACATTCTCAATAGCACGTCAACGTGCTCGGCTTAGTTGTATCATCACATAGCGTGTTAAACAACACGTTAACGTGTTGTATATTAAATTCAAATGTATATAAACGAATTAATTTGACTTAAATAAAGGGAGAGAATCCACCACGATCCAACACTAATACAATACAATACAATAGAATACAAGTAGAGAAGTTTCCTTCGATTTTACTAAAGAAAATTAAAGGAAGTAAGCTAGTGTACTGCTGAAGAGACCTTTATTCGAGTAAATCAGAAACTTATCTCCTAGTAACTATTAGAGTTAAATCGGTTAATCGTATACGCTCTTCCACCTTAATAGTTACAGTACATTTTAAATGCTGTTATCATTTCACGTGATCTTCAAAAATTTTTTGAATGGATAAATGCTATTGGCAAATTTCATTTAAAATATGTATAAAATAGGTTTAAAATATACTATAGCATTTTATTGAAGACTTCTAAAGTAAAAAATTCATGGTCCTGAACATAAAGACTGCAAAAAAATTGTTGCTAGAATATAAAGGTTAGTTTCTATGATATCTGAAGGACAATTAAGTATTCCAACAAAAAGATCAATTGGAACGAATGTTAAAATTAATGACTGAAAAATACAAATTCTCTAATAATGAACGTAAGATTAAATTATAAATATCTAACAAGTTACAAGTACTATGTTCATATTTATGTACCTGATAATGGTAAGTAAATCATCTATAAAGCATTGCTGTTTTATTACTAACATAAAGTACGCAGCTAAATATGCTAAGAATAGCTATGCTAAGATTTACAAAAAAAAAAATACTTTCTTAGATGGTTGATCACAACTATTATGCTGAAAGAATAATCTTTAGTTTTTATCATGAGGTTTCCATGATTTACTTAATCTAAAATTTGTGTAGTTTAGATTCACATCCATCGCTACAACGAATAATCCCACCATCAGTACCGCGTGTGGGTGGACCCGTAGGTAGATCACAAGTTTTTAATGGCACTTTTCCATCGTTGGTAAGTTCTTGGCCGAGAAGTGCTTCACCAACAAGGAGACAATTGCTTTGCCCAAAAACCCATTGAACGCAATATTGATCTTCAACACATGCCTGACAGCAATTTTGTGCAGTAGTAATTAATTTATCAACTCTAAGAAGATTTATATTAGAATAAGCATACATGTGAAGTATATTTTTCCATCCGGGGCTACTACCACGAATTTTACAGCAATCTGAAATCTCATACTTTCGAGTTTCATAATTATGGGCATCAGCAAAAATAGCAAATACTAGTAAGTATGAACTAAAAATGGTCCAGAGTATTTTATGATTCATTATAAAGTAAACTACAAGTATTTTATGTAATGATAAATTTTTTTAAAACGAATGATACCGTACGTTGTGAAAGTGGTGGCAATCGGGTCTATGGCTAAAAACCAGTAAACTACACAAATATCTAGCTAAACCAATGTCTAACAATCGGGCAAGACTCTTGAACCTTGAATTGGTAGGCAGAATGAGATGTGGTAGATTTAGGATCTTGTTGCGGCGTGGTTAAAGGCGATGATAAGTATTTCTTATGAAGGATCCTTCTGTTTGTGGTTCTAATTACACTTTATTATCTTATTCTTTCCTCTTTGTTCTGGGGCTCAAGGGTTAAAAAGTTCTAACGCAATCGTTATTATTGATAACGCCCGTCACGTGATCAAGGTTGAAATTGAATTATGCGGGTGATTAGTTGAACAATGGTAGAGACAATTGTTCGATAAATCAGGTAACAAAGGTTTAATCGATTTATGTTTTTATATAAAGGCGATGAATTAACCTTTCTTTCTCTATAAAGGTGATTAATTCAACCTTTCTTTCTCTAACTGGGTTATAAACTAAACGGAGTTCGAATCACGAATTACGAAGTCACAACTAAAGACCTTAACTTAGAATAACGAATATTCTTCGGGTACGAGGGAAATTCAATAAGTGATTTATTACGAATACTTTTGGTCAAGGGAAACATCCTAACACTTCTACTCTGATTTTGAGGGTTAGAACTCGACTGTGTTTTAACTTTAACTCATACTGAGTTATCGTTTTATTGAGGCGAAAAGGTGGATCTTATATACATTTTCCCACTTAATAAATACATGTAATTTAGACTAACGCTATTGAATCGCCATTTCTTCACTATCTTAGGGGCGAAAACCAAAAGTGGCACCTCGCGCCTGGAGGCGTACTTGGTGCGAGAACCGGATTTGCATTGGTGCCAGAACCAGAATGTCACGGTGCCAGTACCAGAATGCAGTGGTGCGAGAACAGAATTGCATACATTGTTTGGTGGAAAAGAAAATAATCAAAGAATGGCAAGGTGCGAAAACTGGATTGTGGCCCTAGCGCGCGCAGTTGCCAGGTGCAAAAGCACCAAATTTCTGCGGCACATTTCTACTCTATTTGGGACTATGCTGATTCTAACTAGGGTTGGTAAAAGTTCTAGGTTCTGAACCTAAGAACCTAGTTTTGGAACCTGGTTTTTCAAAAACCAGGTTCTAATTTTGGAACCTAGGTTTTTAGGTTTGCAATAGGTTTTTAGGTTTTTAGGTTCAAATAGGTTTTTAGGTTTTTAGGTTTTTAGGTTCATAATAGGTTTTACTATATATAGTATATATTGATGGTACAGTATTTATATATACTATTTTTTTTTATTGTACATACGTATACATTTCTCTAATCACTTACATACTTCTATATTGCCCTTGCATATATCAGATATTTTTATTTAGTATCTATTGGCTGCTATAAGTATGATGTACATATGTACAATATCAATAAAATATTGTTTTACAATAAACTAATATAATAATGTTATTGTTGGATTTTATATTATTGTTTTTGTAAGTTATGTATTGATCTATTTAAAAAATATTCACCTAGGTAATACCCACTTGGGTCAGTTCACTAATGCCAATTATGGAAAGGAGCTTAATAATAATCAGTTAAGTCAGCTTTACAAAAATTAACTTGTCTAAGTTAACTAACCGTTTTGAGATGATTTTTTAACTATCGACTTGGCTAAGTTGACTAACTTACTTGAGTTAATTTTTTATCTATCAACTAGTATCACTAAATAAAACCAAAGCCGATCTTTTTATTAGTGAAATATAAAAAAGTACTTTAGATTATACAAGTTACCTGGATAATTGATTCGCATTAGCCAATTTGAAGAAAGTTATCCTATGAACTGAACCAGGTTCTGGAACCAGGTCCTAGAACTTAACCCAAACCAAACCAGGTTCCAGAGCCAGGTTCTAAAACTTAGTAGAACCAACCCAGGTTCTAGAACCCGGTTCTGAAACTTAGCCTAAACCAAACCAGGTTTGAAACTAAGTTATAAAAACCAAGTTCTTAGGTTCATAAAATAGAACCTAAAGGTTTTGAAACCAAACCCGAACCTAAACCAACCTAACCATCCCTAATTCTAACTAAAGTAAACAAATAAAAAAAAAATGGGCGGGAGCCCTTCACAACGTATACAAAAGCATTTAGCCCCTTACTATATAATAAATCTAAATTCGTTTGCTTGTTTAGTATCAGGTATATAATAAGAACTAACATTAATGCATTTTATATATGCCATAAAGGTAATTTAAGCTAGTAAGTATGCACATGCAGTATTATCACGCATATTTATGATGTAACCGACGTATTAAAAAAAATTTATGATTGGCCTAACCTTATCCTTAATTCCTTAATTATGAATAAGAGAAATACAAATTTATCAAAACGAAGTGTATAGCCAACATTCACCTAAATAATTCGTTTGATTGGCAAAATTATAATATTTTGTGTATTATTAGGTACTTCATATTTAAATATTTAAATATCTTTCACACCAATTATTATTAATTTTAACGTCTAGCTTACCGTATACAGTAATTAAAAAATTTAACCCATATTTACTAGAAACAAAGTGCATAGTTAGACCCAAGTTTTTTGTTTGTACGCAAAATTTTTATTCTGCGTTGATTAAAATTCAGACATTAAAATAAATAATGCTTACGAAATTATTTTTGCAATAATAAAATGATTTCGTTATACATATAGATGCTGGTGAAATTAATTTCTCCAATTTCACCAATTCACCACCAATTTCACCAATAGTGGTGAAATTATTTCACCATATTTCACCGCATTTTTTACTAACATCTATAGTTATGCATTCATCTTGACAACTCTTTGACGAGTAATGGTAGCCAACTAAATTTTTAAATTTTATTAATCAACTAAAATCAACAAATTGAAAATGGAAATAATACAGTAATAGGTAATAACTGTCAAAGATAGTTCATAAATGAATTAAATTACGAGTATTGTTGAGTAATTTTTTTGAAAATATCCGAAACTATGCCACGCCACCAACTTCAAAATTAGTCTACTGATTAGTTGCTAAAGTGTTTGACTATGGGTATTTTTTTTCATACTACTCCCAATAGTACACTATTTAACCATAATATCTATGGTATTAAAAATATTTGGGATATCCAACCACAGCAACACATTCACAATTTTATTCTTTATTTGAAAAACAAAGAAGTACTGGAAATTAGCACTATATTAGGGGTCATCTAAGCTATGTATCCACATAATATTTTTGTGTAAATCAACCAACCAGAGTCACGATATTTTGTTTATACAGATCAGCCCGAAGAAGTCAAAAATCAAAAAAAATGCAAAAACAAAAAAACGGAAGGTCATTAATAAAAAATGTCAGGAAGGCAATTTTACTTAACTGTTCTAACCTTAACTCAGTCCCTAATGCTAAATAGGCTCTAACACTAATTTTAACTAAAATTTCAAAATATTATATGGGTACTTTGCTTTAGCTAGCATTTTTATGAACCTGAACTGAACTTAGATCTGAACCTGAACATTTTTTAAAACATGTTTAGGTTCAGTTCAGTATTGAACTTTTAGAGCTGGTTCAGGCTCAGTTTAGGTTCAGTTCATAAATTTATGAACATGTTTAGGTGCAGTTTAGTGTTTATATGGACTAGTGCTCCTAGGTTTGGGTCCAGGTTTGGTTTGGTCCAGAACAGACTCTAACTCTAAATTTTATTATTTCAAAATTTATACTAAACTCAAACTCAATCATAAGATTGGTTCAGGCTGGTCCAAAGTACAGTCAACCCTCCATAAATGCAACTCATAGGGACAAGCCTACAACATGCATTTAGGGAGGTTTGCATTTAGAGAAAGCCAATTAAATTGCAGCTTTAAAAATTAGATCAAGTTTGTATAACTTCTACCAAAACTGTATAACCTATCTTAAATACTAAAATTTGATTGGCCACGTGCATTTAGGGAGGTTAGTGTGATATAAAATATAATTCAAAAGAAGTGCATTTACAAAATATAGAATGTGCATTTTAGCACTAATAATATTTTACAGAATAGAAAAAAACGTGCATTTAGAGAGGTATTGCATTTATAGAGGTTGCATTTATATAGGTCTAACTGTATAAAAACTAGTTTGAGTCTGAATATACATATATGTATTTTTGGATATTGAACAAGTTTACTTAGAGTGAGAAGTATATTCAATTAGTAAAATTTAGAGAATCATAGCATTTTGTATAATTTTATTAATAAAATTATTAAAAATCTTATTTTACATAAAATTTTACTAATTAATCATAATAATTGCACTAAGTAAATTGTTTAGCACCAAAATATAGATCAAATTGGCATATCTTATTTTAGTTTTCTTAAAATTTGAAGAAAGGATACTTAATTTTAAAAATTTTTATCAAAAATTCAAAATTAAGCATCTTTGACATAAATATTAAAGAAAATAAAATAAATATATCAAATAATATAAATTTGAAGCTAAAAAGTTTACTTAGAGCTAAAAAGTTAGAATTAATTAATAAAATTTAGAGAATTAGAGAAAATATATATTTTTATTAATTAAATTATACAAATTTCTATAATTCTTTAAATTTTACTAATTGATCATAACTTCTTGTACTAAGTAAACTTTTCAACATCAAAAAGACATCAAATCAGTATAATTTATTTTGCTTTTCTTAAAATTTGAAAAAATATACTTAATTTTGAAAATTTTTATTAAAAAAATTCAAAATTAAGCATCTTTAATATAAATTTTAATGGATTGGATTTACCTTTTTGTACTAGATTTAGTACATTTTAAAAAATGCATTAAAATTTAAAAAAATTAATAGTTTAATTTTTTTTATATACAAAAATCGAATAAATATTCAAAAATTGTTTAGTAGTATTTTTTTTAAATTAATAATAAAATTTTTATAAAAAAATTTTTTTATAAGTTATATTGTATTTTTTGTAATTTTCAATATACTAGATTTCATACATTTGTAAAGTCAATTATAATTATAATTTATTAATATATTTGGCAAATTAAAAGTTTTAATAAATAAAAAATTGTATAGGCTTGTTATAAAAATAATTATTATTAGTTATATTATAATAATTATTACTTCTATTATAAGCTTTTTTTTTTACAAATTATTACTTTATATAGTAAGCTATATGAATTTAACTAGAGTTTTAAAATTTTTTTGCTAATTAAATTTTCTAAATTCTTAATCAAAATTATAATTATTTATTGTCTAATTTCAATTACAAAATTTCTTTTAATACTAAATTAGTATATCTCAAGTTATATTACTTTAAATTTTAAAAAAATTACATCTAATTTTTATATATAAATTGGATATACTAGGAAAACAGGAACTGTTAATGTCCGGAGCTAAAATTTTAAATTAATATTATTAAATAAATATATATAATTATATGTATAATATAAAATAACTACAAAACTTGTTAAAATTTTAATATAAAAGTGTTTATTTTTTTATATATACATCAACGACCAATCATATTTGACAATTAGCAGACAGACAGACGGACATGGTCAGCTCTAGTATATGCACCAGATCACGTGATGTAGATCACGCGTGTACACAAAATGTAAGTCCTCCGCTACGCTCTGGACAATTATATATTAGTGTTATAGTATTTACTAGCAAAAATTTCAAATTTAGATTACTTCTTATATTTTAGTTTATTTTTTAAAAAAACATTTTAACTTAAAATTTTGCTTATAAAACTGCCTTTGGGGTTTTAATAAAAAAATCTCTTGCTAAATTTTGGTATAAACTATGCTTTTTGCTTTATCCCAGGTCTTACCCTAACTCTAAGATAATAAAAATTTATTTTTTGTTTTATAAAAGTTTATTTTTGTTTTTGTTGCATGAATTTGCAAATTTAATTTATCTATGGTGTTCAATACCATAGGTGCATTTTGTAATTACCGTTATAAAATTACTAGTAAATTAGTAAATTTAAAAAAATGTATAAAATTTAAAAAGCTATGTAAAGCTATGTTTTTTTAAAACAAGTAGCACATAAGTTAAAATAGTATTAAAAAATATTTAATTAAGTAGTTAATTTTAAAAATTAATAATAGCAAGAGGAGTAGTGGAGAAACTGAGAAAGGCAGTTCTGACTGGCTGTAGAAACCATCCAAGGATACATTATGGACTTTATGCAAAAGCCATAATGCGAGATAAAATTCTACTATAGCAGGTTGCACATAGGTACTCATAGAGCAACCGGGTGAGTCGTCATTTGTAGTATAGGAAAGTAAAACTCTCAATTATGCAAAACATATATTTTTCGAGTATAATTCCTAATAAAAATGATGGCATGACTGCTAAAAAAAAAATTTTTTTAAAAATTAATAGATAATTAAGTTTAATTATATACTAAATTTAGTACAATGTACTAGATCTAGTACAGGTAAATCCTATTCATTAAGAAAAATAAAACAGAATATACTGATATGATATATTTTTTGATGCTAAACAAGTTTATTTAGAGCAAAAATTTAGTTTCAATTAGTAAAATTTAGAGAATTATAGAAACTTGTATAATTTTATGAAAAAATGTGCTTGTCACCGGAGGTGACAGTAACCAGATTAGGGTTAGGGTTAGTTTTAGAGTTAGAAGAAGGTTTATTATATAATAAAACACCTTTAAAAGCATTTTTAGCTAGAAAAAATATTGGTTTCATAGGCACAATTTGAAGTTATTGCGATTTGTAATTTTTTGAATTTTTTTGTCATACCTAATCTAGCAATTTGATTGGCTTAGAACTGTAAACACGGTTACAAATAGATTCGTCCTAATTTTATTAATAAAATTATAAAATTTCTATAATTCTCTAAATTTTACTAAGGGGAGTGACAAAAATCAGGTGATTTTCTAGGGGGGTCAAAAAAGTTAAAATTATATATAAGAACCTGACTATATATATTAAAAATAGGGGTAGGCCTCTGATAAAAAATAATCAGATAATTAATAACACTGCTCTAATTGATTTTAACTTTTTGCTCTAATTAAACTTGTTTAGTACCAAAAAAACATACTTTGTCAGTATATTTTATTTTAGAATAAATGTTTATCTAGCAGGGCACAAACACTTAAATCTAGCAATAAAGATTGATATAAAATCTGATTGGCTAAAAATATATAATTTACATAGATAGTAATAAAGTAAGATATAACAGCATCACATTCCTTAAATTAAAAATAAATATTAATATAAAATCCAATTGGCTAAAATGTATAATTTACATAAATAGTAATAAAGCGAGATATAACAGCATTGCATTCTCTAAATTAAAAATAAAATCTAATATAAACAAGAATTTTGTGAAACAATTACAAATTGTATCAAATTGTATCGAATTGTATCAAAAAAAAATATCAAGCAAAGATTACAAAACTAAATATTGCATTACAATACAAATCAAATATGTCCTTTCATCTCCAAATATGAAGCAAAATAAAAGCCCTCCATAACAAACTCATTTGACATCATCAACAGTGATATATCTGAACTAGTAGATAAATTTCATAAGTCTTATAAGTAGCAAATTTATTGAATTATTAATTAAAACTTATCAAAAATACATTAGTTATATTTGAAGATAGAGAGACCTTGAAGATATTGGGCATAACAAGAATAATAAAAATAGTTAGTATCAAAAGACTGCAAAATAAATGCTGCCAAGAAACTAGACCTTACCATATTTGCTACCTAAATTAAAAACCTTCATCTACAAAATTCTGAGCAGTAATAAACTGTTCCAACTCTATCAAACATATTAAAACTGGCCTAAATTTCAAAAACCAAACCTAGAAGTTTTTATAGTATCAGAAATTAGGATTTTTTTTCAACACCAATTCTCTTAACAACAATTTGCAATTTACTAGCCCTTTTCTATCTATAGTTAACTCTATCTATAATGAACTGATAGTTCTGAAAGTATAAAAAAAGTTTATTATAGAAATTTACTATGTTTTTTTAAGAAGCCATAGCTCTTTTATACCGAATTCTTAATTTTTGAATTGGTTACCAGAGTTCATTATATTTAAAGTTGACTATATGCTAATTTTTGAATACCTTATGTCCATTTTCTTAACTCTAATTCTATTTTAAGAACCAAGGTCTATTTTCTTCTGGCAGCACAAGCTTACATTATAGGACCACCTATAATTGCCTTAAAGGATATTTTCAAGAGTATTTATTTTAATTCATAGGATGAAGTTGAAGTTTTTTTAATGAATATGGAGCTAGAACAGTTTTGCCATTACTAAATACTGGATAGAACAAAACAACTTAGACCAAATTCACAAAAGAACCTTTGTTTGTAAATTTAGCAGGAAGTATAAATCTAAAAAAATGATTGAGGCTGCTTTAAACAGAACCCAAAGACAAAAAAAACAAATTGTCTATAGCATATCAACTTATCTATTTCAGAATGAGCTACTAAAATTTTATGTTAATTAGCATAATCATGCCCTTCTTCCTGAAACTTGAAGTTTTGCTACAAAATATTGGCCACTATCCAAGAAGCACTTGATACAATAAATATAATAACTAAGTATACCAATTTATCACTAATGGTACAAAAAAGCTTTTTATAGACACGATTTTCTAATTTAAATTTTTCAAGACCAAGATTTAGCGAATGTGATTTAAAAGGCAAAAAGTACAACCAAGATAAGTAATAATGCATCAACTTTGCTTACTTTCCTTATACAAAAAAAGTTAAAGAATTTACACTAGGTTATTGACTTTGAACTAAATAATGATAATTGTCTAATTCACCTTCTTTGGATATCTCTAGGCCAGATTGATTTTTGGCTTAGATACTATGATATTGTTGTTAATAACAATACAGCTCGAACCAACCAATACCAAATGCTATTGGAACTTTTCGTCAACAACAAGTGTAAAACCCATTTCGTCTGCCAAGTATTAATAAGTAATAAAACTATTAATTCACATGTTTGGATACTTGAGCATATCAAAAAGGCCATAAACAAAACTCTAATTGTTATATTCACAATGGAGAATGCTATGCTTTTCCTGAGACATATTCTGCCTATTGTATTTTCCATATAGTACATAACTTACTTAAAAATCTAAAAGCAAAATTAATAGATACTGGACATTCTTCTTAAAATAGGTCAAATTGCTTTCTATAATTAAAATTTTTAAAAAAACATATGAATTTACTATAAACTTTGAGCTAAAGATTCTATTTAGTTTAACTAATTAACTTCAAATTAAATTTTTTGGGAATATAGAGTACAGAGAGAAGAAAAAGATAGTAAAAAATCGAATTAAAATTTTGCCAATTTTGTATTTTTCAAAATGTAACTTTACCAAAAACAAAAATTTACTAATTTTAAATTAGCAGTTATGTGTAAAATCGTGCCCTGAACAACTTTACTTAGGCGACCAAAGAAGGTTACATTGTAAGAAAAATGTGTTGCCTATATACTAAAGTTAAAAATTTTTAATTTAAAATATAAAACCCCCTTTTTTATCAAGATAACCTGCTTTGGGCCTCTAAGTAAACTTTAAACTAAAAATTTTTAACTTTAGTATATAGGCAACACATTTTTCTTACAAGGTAACCTTCTTTGGTCGCCTAAGTAAAGTTGTTCAGGGCACGATTTTACACATAACTGCTGATTTAAAATTAGTAAATTTTTGTTTTTGGTAAAGTTACATTTTGAAAAATACAAAATTGGCAAAATTTTAATTCGATTTTTTACTACAGTCAACCCTCCATAAATGCAACCTCCATAAATGCAATACCTCTCTAAATGCACGTTTTTTTCTATTCCGTAAAATGTTATTAGTGCTAAATGCACGTTCTATATTCTGTAAATGCACGTTCTCTTGAATAACATTTTATATTACACTAACCTCCCTAAATGCACGTGGCCAATCAAATTTAGTATTTAAGATAGGTTATACAGTTTTGGTAGAAGTTACACAAACTTGATGATCTAATTTTTAAAAGCTGCAATTTAATTGGCTCTCTCTAAATGCAAACCTCCCTAAATGCATGTTGTAGGCTTGTCCCTACGAGTTGCATTTATGGAGGGTTGACTGTACCTTTTTCTTCTCCATGTACTCTATATTCCCGAAAAATTTAATTTGAAGTTAATTAGTTAAGCTAAATAGGATCTTCAGCTCAAAGTTTATAGTAAATTCATATGTTTTTTTAAAAATTTTAATTATAGAAAGCAATGAATGGGACATGTCCTATGCCTGTTAAGTGTTAATTGTGATGATTTTATTAAGCAATTTTATAAATGTTATAATAGCTTATGCGAACCATTATTTAAAGAAAGATAGAACAAATTACTTAATGATTTCCCAGTAGCAAAGGACTATCTTTTATATGTACTAGACCCAAAATATTGTTTGTAGGTTTAGGCTTATCTGTATAGAATATTTATGGCAGGCATTGAAAGCATATCAAGAGTTGAAAGTTATAATTAGATTATTAAGCAGCAATTAAAAGCAAACAGTATGCTATACAAGCTAGCTGATCAGCTTGATACAAAATTAAACTAGAAAGTACAATGGAGCCAGTTTAATAATTACAAACAATGGTTTAGGCCACAGATAAGTACTAGGTCTACTTTTGTTTATTTAGCTATATGTCTGAGTTCTTTTTCTTAGCATTAGATTTAAATTATGAAGTTTTTTCCAATTGTAAAAAGTTTCCATCAAATTAATAAAGACAAGAGCAAGGTCTCACCATTAATATCAAAAAAAAAATAATAATTACAAACAAGCTATTACAATGAATACCATTTCTATTGCTCGGCAAGATCTGTTTTTTAAAATAATAAAGGTTATAGATAAATATTTTAATGAACTTATTTTTAATGCAGTTAAAATAAAGATGTCTTAGTGTTTATTTGTAAATACTAGAGATAGACAAAATGGCACTTTCTACACTATGCATGCGCATAGTACGCAGCATGCATGCATATTATATGCACTATAGTAGTGATACAAATCGATGAAAATTTTTTAATCGATTAGTTGATAGATCAACTAATTGATTAATTGATTTTATTCAACTAATTGATTAGTTGGCGATTAATCAACTAATCGATTAATCGATTAGTTGACTAATCAATTGACCAATTGATTAATTGAATAAATAATAAACGAAACTTGGTAATTACACGTAAGGTAGCAACTGAAAAAGCCAGGTTGACTTTCTTATATAATCAGTTTATTAAACGACCAATTGACTAATCGATTAATTAGTCGATTAATCAATTAGTTGACCAACCGATTAATCGATTAGTCGACTAATCGATTAATCGACTAAGTTGGGTCTGTAAAATTCAAATCGATTAGTTGTCAACTTTACAACTAATTGATTAATTCAATTTTCAATTTGTATCACTAACTATAGTTAATCGAGTCTGAGTCTGGTCTGTGTCTGGTCCAAAGTCTGCAGACTAGTCTAAATTAAAATTTTTATATGTATTTTTTGATGCTAAACAGGTTTACTTTTTTTTTTTTTTTTTTTTTTTTTTTTTTTTTTTTTTTTT
>QKWP01001996.1:0-15799 GCA_003550325.1 Gigaspora rosea
TATAAGTATATAATATAACTAATTTTGTTCCAACTTTTTGGTTAGAGCTTTGTCTAACTTTTTTATGATTTTTGCTATTGATAGGAAGGCTTTGAGTGATGATCGAAAAGCAGAATGCTATACATATTTAGTAAACAAATAAGCTTTCTATACTCTGCTATGCTCTACATTTGGAGTCGCTGTGATCCTCCAGGATAGAAAGCCAAATAGAAATCAAATAAGATAACTATGCTTCGCTTCGCTCTGCTACTGCGTCGCATACCCTTTGGTGTATGCTCCTTAGTGTTAGAAAGCTAATTAGTAGTCAAATTAGATAGAGAATGGCTTTGAGAGATGATCAAAAAGCAGAATGCTATATATATTTCATCTCTGACGACGCAAGCATAAATTGTTAGTCACTCGAATGACGATGGTTAGGGTTTCTGTCAGCATAAAAGAAAGGCTTCGAGAGATGATTGAAAAGCAGAATGCATCTTTGACGAAGCAAATGCAAAATGTTCGTCACTCGAATGACGACAGTTAGAGTTTCTGTCCCAACTTGTACATAAATATACTACTACTCTCATTCAATGTAACTCAATTGTGGGTGCGCCCAAAGAGGCGCCCTTGATTCACAGGCTTGATTAAATAAACTCTCATCCAAAGCGGGAACTTTAATACAAAAAAAAATTGATTTTCTGAAGATCTTTTGTTTTGTCAATTTGGTCATTTTTCGCAGCACCTAGCCCATATTATATAATAAATAATTTATGTATACTTTACTCTTAATGACACATGCCCACTAATTGATAGTTGCAGAACTTGTCAAGATGCATTTAATAGTGGTTAAATTATTCAAATTGGCCTAGTGAATACTGAGATATCATTATAAAATGATTGGATAATTATAGTCACACTCCATATAGTCACATCTCTATATAAGCAGCCAATATTGTGCAATGGACTTAAAATATAGTAAAAAAACCTCATTATAGTCACATATTACTTATAATCACTATCACCATAAATTTTGATTTTTTTGTCTATTTTATTAATAATAAACCTCATTATAGTCACTAATTTTGACTAAATATAGATTATAAAATCTAATTGGCCAATATTTATATTCATGTTTATTTAAATATTTAATTAAAAATTCTTAAAGGTTTGATAGCAAATAACTTTTGATTCAGCAGTCTGATTTGGGTGAAACAATTACCAAAATGTTCATCATGATGTGATGATTCTATGAGCCCAAAATCATTAAAATCAAATTACACGCTCCTGAGATTATTAAGGATTTGTTTCACTTTACATGTTTAAAAATTGATTAAATTTAAACATCTGAGTAAAAAATCCTTAAAGATCTTAGCATTTTGTAATTAGAGTTGGTTGATTTTGGACTCTTTAAAATCATCTCATTGAGTCAAATACTCTAGTAGTTGTTTTATCCAAATTGGGCTACTGGATCAATAGTTATTCACTATCAAACATTTTAAATTTTTTAATAATTTCAAATATACGCAAATTTTTATTGGCCTTTGGTCACATAACTATGACAAGATATTTTATTTATAGGCACACTTCTAATACAATTACCAAAATAGGGTGCAACGGACTTTGGTGATTATAGAGAGGTCAGACTGTATATAACAAACATTGTTTTATAAAGATTTTATATAGTCGTCCAATTGTTTTTTAATAATATCCTGCTATCTACTGTGCTGATCTGGATGATCTAATCACTATTAGATGCATCTTAATGAAATATACAACTTTTAATTAGTGGCATATATTGTTAACTTAGTAAACAATATTTTTATATATATGCATACCACATTCACACTTTAGTGATTTTCATATATAATTTGTATTATATTACACTATGGACAATCTTTGTTATTAATTGTGAAACAATTGTTCTTATTTTTTACTTATACTTATACTTATTCTTGTACTTGTTCTTGAACTTGAGACTATTATACAATATGCTTTCAACTTTGTGAAATATTTCTTTTTTAGCTATCACAGGACCCTGAACAATATATATAGGGGTTAAATTGAAATTTTGGCTAAAAGTTGCTTTTTTACAAAAATGTTATATTTGAAAGTAAATATTGGTCAAAAGGTAATATTTAAAAGTAAATAAAAGCTTTTAATGTTATATCAAATATTATTAAAAGTGAATAAAATTAATAAGTTTTAAATAGACTATATTTAAAATTTGGATAAAAAAAATTTTTTTAAAAAATCTTTTTTTGAAAAAAATTTTTTTTTGAAAAAATATTTTATATAAAAAATTTTTTAGAAAATTTTTTTTGAAAAAAAATTTTTTTTTGAGAAAAATTTTTTAAAAAAAGTATTGTTATATTTGATAATTGGTTAAATTTATTAAATATTAAAGCTTATATATAAAATATGGTTTAATTAGCTTTGATAAAAAGTGGATAAAAATTTTAAAAAGTTTATAATATAATATAACCTCTATATGTATTGTTCGGGGTCTTGCTATCACAGGTCGAATGAATCCATACCAGTTAACTATCAGGTTCCTGATAGGTCACCAATATTTGTATTATAGAGAAATGCAAATTTACTAGTAAATTTTGTTTAAAAGTATCCTATTTGTCTCTGATTATAAGCAGATCTTTGGTGCAGATGGAGCACAATTTGTTAATATATACAGTGCAGATTATATTAATATCAGTTATCTGATTTGTATTCTATTTTTTACTATATAACAAAAAAACCAAATACATATTGGGTTTCTTTAATAGACTATCAGCATAATCGATAAAACTATTTACTGTATTTGTAAACTATTTTATAATTTTTATATAGTATATATTTTTTAGGAGGTTGTTAAATATTGCAGGTTGCTATATCGCAGATTAATATGATTGACCAATTAGATCACAGGATCTTGTATAACAAAACAAATGAAAAATTAGGAAAAATTACAAAAAAAATCAAAAGTTTTAAATAGCTTGAAATTTTATTATATAAACTAGTCTTGGGCTTCTAATTAAAAGTTTTTGGCACTTAATTTTGCATATATATGCACCCTCTAACCTAATATTAATGCTAGTTCAGACCCTAACCCTAACTAATAATCATTTTAATTATTTTTAAATATTAATCTGCGATATCGCAACCTGCTAAATTTATTAAAATCCTTTATTTATTATTAAAAAAGAGGTAATTTTAATATATCATGAAATTTATTATATAATGCTTTACATAATCAGAAGTTACAACATATAGTAATTACACAAATTAATTACAAAAGATATATATTAATTCAGAGTGCACATGGACATCAATCTAAAACCATATATATATATAGCTTATTAACTTTATATTACTAAGATTTTTAAATAAAGAAAATATTAGTTGATGAATTAAAAAAAAAGCACAAGAATTTATACAAGTATTCTATTATATCAGTTTTTCAAGATCTTTAGTACTGGCCTTATTTGTATTTTCTAGCTAAGTAATAGATCCAGTTTCTTCAGTTCAAGATCTTCAGTACTGGCATATCTGTATTTCCTAGAAAAGTAAACCTACAAGAGAAAAAGTGAAATTACAACAAATGAAAATAAAACAAGAAAAAATTGAATTAAAGAACTGTACTTATCTATATTGCTAGTTATAGTCTCTCCAGTTCAATATCACTATTACTAGTTTTATTCGTATTTCTTAGCAAAGTAAAGGCTTCAAAAAAAAAGATATTATGAACAAAATATAACAAGTTTTTACTACTAGCAAATCCAACAAAGAAAAAAAGTTTAGTAACAAGAAAAAAAACAAAAAAATAAACTAAAGAACTTTTAGCCTTCAGTTCAAAATCTTTACTATTAGCAAAACTTCAAAAGAAAAGGAAATGTAAGAATGAAAAAACTAAAAAGAAAACTAAAACAAACAAACTAGAGAACTGGTACTTATCTGTAATACATTCTAGTTCTTCTAGTTTAAGGTCTATATTGCCAGCTCCAATTACATTTTCTAAAAACAAAAGAACTAGATAACTAGCACTTATATATGATACTAGTTCTAGTCTTGTCTTATTCTCATTTCTTGATGAAGATAAAGTAAAACCTACTAGACATTAGCAACAAAAAGAAAATAAAAAAATAAAAACAAACAAACTAGAAAACTGGTACTTATCCATAATGCTAGTTCTAGTTTCTCCAGTTCAAGATTCTCTACTACTAGCAAAAAAGAATGATAAAAACAACTAAAAAACTGGTACTTATATGTGTTACCAGTTCTAATTTAACCAAGTTTATAATAAAAAGTACTTATTTTTATTATTAATTATTATTTTTAGATGTCAATAAATTGATGCGCGGTAATACTAAAAAAAAAGGCATTATGGTCGCTGTGCCACTTTGATACTTTTTTTTTGAATACTGTATGTCAATTAATAATTATAGTAAAAACATAAGGTAAATGGTGGTATTGTGGTCAGGTTTAAGTTTCTACTAATAAAATTTTTTTAATAAGCAAGTAGATTTTTGTATAATTTTTATTATTTGAACTATACTTAATAAAAAATAAATTACTGTAAAAAAATCTTTATATTATATATAGTTTTAGATATAAATAATTAGTACACAATTATAATATAAAAACTAAATTCTATGGGGTATTGTGGCCAATTATTTGACAGCGAATAACTTTTGATCTACTGGTCCGTTTTGGATGATTTTACCACCAAGATGACCGTCTTGGTAAGACGATTCTAACAAGCACAAAATCGTCAAAATCCAATCACAGGATCCCAAGATCATTAAAGGTAAATATGTAAAAATTTTGCAGATTTACTAATATAATTTTATAAGGGAATAGAAATTTGTTGCACCCCCTGATTCGGCCAATCAAATCGCACGTTTTGTAGGCAAAAAATTTTATTTTTTGAAAATTCAAAATTTTACTAGTAAAATATAAAAATAAATAAGCAATATCAAAGCATATAATGTAAAATTTTATTCTGAACAACTTTTTCTAAGTCATAAAGATAGATTAACTTAGTAAAAAAAACGTTTTATAAGAAAAATCAAAAATTTCGAACGTTAGCACATATAAAACTTTTTTTTTACTAATATAAATCTATCTTTACGTTTAAGAATTATATGTAAAATTTTATGCTAAACAACTTTTTCTAAGTCAAAAAGGTAGATTGTTTTAGTAAAAAAAAAGGTTTATATGTGCTAACTTTGGAAATTTTTGATTTTTCTTATAAAAGTTTTTTTTACTAAGACAATCTTACCTTTATGACTTAGAAAAAGTTGTTCAGAATAAAATTTTACATTATATGACATGCTATTTTATATAAAATTTACACTTTATTATGTAAAATTTTTAATTTTTTAAAAAAATTTTTTTTGCCTATAAAATCGTGCGATTTGATTGGCCGAACCAGGGGGTGCGACATGTCACGGGTGCGACAAATTTATTTTCCTATTTTATAAAATATGATAAATTTATATTGATCTCAGGACCCCGTGATTAGATTTTGACAATTTTATGCTGTTAGAATCGTCTTACTGAGACAGTCATTTTGGTAGTAAAATTATACAAAACAGACCAGTGGATCAAAAGTTATTAACTATTAAATATTCTATATATATTTAATAATTGGATTAATCATTTTGTAACTGTAGGTTACTGTAACCTGTAACTAAGATCAGGTGTAACGTGACTATCAAAACAACTTTTCTATAAGAATAAACCCATGCAATTAAGATTAGGGTTAGCGTGAAGCTAGGAGTTAGAGAATGCTATAGTATTTCAAAATTTAGCAAGGAATTTTATTTGTTACAACCTGAAAAGTAGTTTCCTATATGAAATTTTAAGTTAGAAGCAATTTTTGGCAAAACTGGACGTTTGTTTGACTCTTCCCAAATATGTAATGTTACACCTGATCTTAGAATTCGATTGGTTGATTGGGATGCGGTTACAGTAACCGCTGTTACAAATTTATTAACTCTTAATAATTAATTCAAATATGTGCAAAATTTATATTTTGTTTAAATGATGCTATCTTGTGATCTAGTGATCAGAATTGAACAAAATTTATACTATTCAATTCGTCTCGATGAGACGAATCGAATGGTATAAATTTCGTCCAATTCTGATTACTAGATCACAAGATATTTCACTTGGCCGCAATACCCCCTGGCCACAATACCCCCATTTGCCTTATATAATTTTAATTTTATTTTTTTTTTATATTTATTAAAATTTTTTTAATAAAAAAATATTTATATTTTATAATAAAATTAATTATAATATAATTATTTTAATAAATTAATAAAAGCTTCAAATAAATTATAAATTCATGAAGATGCTTTTCTAATAAATGTTTAGAACAATTTTTAGATGCTATATTTAATTTTACACCATTCCATAACCCTTCAATATTATTTGTATGTACTCCAGTTCCTTGTTGAAATCTATTTTTTGAATGATTTACTCTGCAGTGAATCATATTTAATTAATCTAAATGACTATATCCTTTTCATTGATCCGTATGAACTATTAACCTTGGTCTTATATGTTGTTTAATTATTCTTCTTAAAGTTGTTCTTCTCGATCTTCTGTTATAACAAAAAAATATTTCTTTTCTTTGGTTCTTTCAACACTACCTATATAAATAAAAATTAAATTTATTATTTTAAATATTTATATTAAAATTTTTTTAAAACTTAATTTATCTATGACCCAAAAATCTTCATACTTTTTGAATTTACTTTCATTAATTTCACAAATAATATTCTTTACTCCTATAATAAAATCTTCACTTGTTAATTTAGAAATTGCTAAATCTCGAAACATATTTGTAAATTTAATAATAGTAACTGAAGAAAAAGTTGTCATCATACTAATTGATATATAATTTAATTTATGTAACCAAAAATATCCTATCAATAATATAACATTACATTTTATATTGCTATTTAAAATATAGTATTTTTAAAAACAGTTTCTGTTTTGTTGCATTCTCAATTTTTGCATTTATAATAATTAATATATCGAGTTACTTCTGAATTACAAACCTCACAACTTTGTTTATTTTTTAATATTTCTTTTTCTAATAAAAATTTATACATTTTCTTCATTAAAAAAATATCATGTAAAGATTTTAATAACATTTTTTTAGTAATTAAAATAAAAACACATATGCTTGTATTTATATATTAATTATTATAAAATTTTTTCTATTAATAATTTAAAACAAATAATACAAAGATTACAATTATATATACAAAATCTATTACAAAATAATAATGAATTAAGAAAATCATCAAACAATCAAATATTTCTACTTCATAATCTAGATATTCAATTTAATAATAATGAAATTTAACAGAAAAACTAAATCAAATTAGAATAGCTAGTAAGAAATTTCTAAGATTAGATAAAATAATTAATTGTTTAATGCGCTCCTGAGCCGTGCAAGCTCTTTTGAGCAACTTTGCAAGCGAAGTTGAAGTTGAAGTTTTTCATATACCTAATTTCCTATGGGATGATAAGTTTTTATTGAGTTAATAACTAAGTTATTTTTGAATAGTTAACATGACATAATCGGTTGGGACCCCACACCCAAGTGATCGGTCATAATTTAACTTGTTTCTTATATAGTTGTTGTATAATAAATAGTCTAAAATTAGAAAAAAAATTAACAAAGTTCTTCTTTATTCAAATTTTTATATCACCAAAAGGAAATTATTATTTATTAAATTTTTCTAAATTAAAAAAAAAAGTTATTAAATATTTGTTTCATTATAACAAGATTATATATAATATCGTTAATTTTGCTTAACAATTGTTTTTTGTATAGATCAGAAATATTGATTTCATTAATTATTTGTTGTTTTAATAATTTAGCATCTGATAAATTATTAACTAAATTTACAAATTCTAAAAATTTTAAAAAATTGTATCTATACAAGCATTCTTTGTTTAAATTTTCTTTTAAATAATTAGCCAATTTAGAATTGTCAATTTGTTTTTTTATATACCCAACAAAAGATAAATCAATATTATTTTGTTTTGAAACAGAATAAATTAACTTATATAAATTTTGATATTCATTCAAATAAATTGCAACTAGAGTAATTCCAACATTTTCTAGCCTTTTACAACAAGGCTTTTTTTGGTTTTCATCAACATCATCATAGCAATTACATACCTTTTTTGAAAACAAAGGTTTAAAAAATATAACAAGAAAAATGATTAATAAAAAAATTTTTATCTTCATTTTTTCTTTTTGATTTTATATGAAATTAAGCAAAATATACAATGCTTTCATAAAATTTTTCTGAAATCTACTAAAAATTAAGAATAGTATTTAAATTTTCTATATTTTTTTTAAACAATTGATGATTTCATTCTAAAATAGAAACATGTTTTTCAAGTTTAGCAATGCGTATTTTGTTTTCATTTATAGTTTTATTAAGATTTTTTATTTCTTCAGAATAGTATTTTGGTGAAACTTTTAAACAATTTGTTTCAGATAATTTTTTTTTAATACATTAAATACAAATATTTGGATTTAGTTTGGAAGGTTCACACTTAATCTGGTGATTTCTACAATTGAAACAACATGTTTTAGTATTTTTTGTTTTTTTTGCAAATTTATTTTTTAAAACTGGCATTTTTAAGAGTTTTTAATTCAAAATTAAGTGTTTTAATTTAATATTTATATTTTTTTAAGCTAGAATTTTATTTATTAAATAAAAAAATTACAAATTATTAAAGCTACACTTTAAACCTAAATAAAAAGAATTACTTTTGTTTTTCTATTAAATTCTTTATAAGCAGTTTCTTCACTAATATCTAATTCTATATTTTCTTGCATATTAAAATTATCAACATTATTTTCTACTATATTTTTCTTTGCTTCTAATAATTTTTGATAAAATTGTTGAATTTGAATTTGTTCTTGATCAACAGTATTAGTATTATCAAAATTTTGCTTTTTTTTTTTGTTGTGTATTATTATTTTTATTTCTACTTTCTATTTTTTGTTTTCCATTAATTTTGTTTTGTTGGTTTAAATTTTTTGTATAATTAGAATCATCTTAGATATAGAAGAATCATATTCAACAGAATTATCACTTTCAGATTCACTAATTGATAATTTTTTTCTTTTGCTTAATTTATTAATTATATTATCTTTAAACTAAGAAGCAAATAAAAATTATGCGCTTTGTAGATCATTTTTGGTTTTGTTATTAAAAACTAAAAAGCAAATAAAAATTATGCACTTTGTAGATCATTTTTGGTTTTGTTATTAAAGACTAAGAAGCAAATAAAAAGTATGCGCTTTGTAAATCATTTTTGGGTTTGTTATTAAAGATTAAGAAGTGAATAAAAATTATGTACTTTGTAGATCATTTTTGGTTTTGTTATTAAAAACTAAGAAGCAAATAAAAATTATGCGCTTTGTAGATCATTTTTGGTTTGTTATTAAAGACTAAGAAGTAAATAAAAATTATGTATTTTGTAGATCATTTTTGGTTTTGTTATTAAAGACTAAGAAGCAAATAAAAATTATATACTTTGTAGATCATTTTTGGTTTTGTTATTAAAATCTAAGAAGCGAATAAAAATTATGCACTTTGTAGATCAATTTTCATTTTTTAGATTTTTTTTATTTGTCATATTGTTACTTATTTGTTACATTGTTAATTGTTACCTTTAAAATTTTTTTTGTGAGTGATTTAGATGCAATCATAGTAAAAACATAGTCGTGAATCATAAGTCACTTATATATATATATTTTATTTTTTATTTATCACATTGCTCATCATATCTATATAATATTTACTGTGATTTATAAATTAAAAATCATGCACTTTGTAGATCAATTTTCATTTTTAGTTTTTTATTTGTTATATTGACATAAATGTACTTATGTTTATTATTAATTATTATTTTAGACGTCAATAAATTGACATGCGGTAATACTAAAAAAAAGGAAAAAAAGAAATAAAAAAGAACTAGGCAGAAAAAAAAAACTAAAAAATGAAAGAAATTTCTAGTTCCAGGTTCAGATTTATTCTTAGCGAAGTTTATAAAGATAAAAAAAAAAGATTATTAGTAATGATATTAATAAGCATACTACAAATGTGTACAAGTTTGAGCATGTGATAGACCAGATTTCAATTATTACTTATAAATTTAACGAATATAGTATAATAATTGTTGCTACTGTATTGTTTAATTAAATAGTCATTGGTCAATTACATGATCATCTGTAAGTACAACCTTGTACGCATTTATAGTATACTTACTAAGGCAAATTTAGATGTAACTGACTTAGTTACAAACTTAATAAATTATAACCAGATTATTATAAAACCAAAATTTCTGACTATTAAAAAGTTAGGCCAGATTTGTGCTCTAGTTATTCTATATATCAAAATGTTATGGACACATGCTATATTAGTTAACTTTTGATATATTGATTTATAGCTAGTAAGGATTATGTCACCGAACATATATTTCTGCACTGATATTGCTCCAATTTTGCCCTGATTTTGTCTGAATTATATATTTAATTGTTCTTCATATCCACTGATTTGGTTTCACTCCAAAATTAGCCAATCATGATCGAGAATTATTTGCTATTAAAATTTATTACAAAGTGAGTTTTGACAACAATAGTCTTTTAAACTTACTTATAATCCATTTTTAAGTATATAAAATATTGTAATATTTATATGTTTAATTATTAGCTGAAACAAACTGATACTTTTCTACCTGAAAATACCAAAATGCTTCATCAACTAGTAATAGTGCTTCCTTTAATAGCTTGGCATAGCTGTTCTTTGAATATTTATTACTTATTTATTTCATATAGAGACCAAAAAACTATTCTATTTGAAAGTTTTATTTGTTATTCTTTATATCATTTAATAACAGAAGTTTGTGTAATAGTTTATTGAAAAAAGACCCCTAAAAATCAAATTGGTAGATATGCTATTCAACCTGTGTACTATAAAACAAATATCATAAAAATATGAAATAACTGTTATTTAAATAGAATAACTTGATATTATTAATGTTTATTAGTTAATATTAAGTTTAAATCTATAGCCATATTTGGGTATTTGATTTGGCTATGATTTGAAATTAAAAAACTTGAAACATATTAAAACCTGATTTGTTTCCAGTTCTTATCTGGTCATATAGTTTTTGATATACTTGATTTAACCTGTGTCAGGTAACTAATATGTATCTAATTTAAAATTAAAATATATCATAATCCCATATGTCTCTGGTTTTTATTTAGATGTATATCAGGAAAATAAAAACATTAATAATCTGCAGTAATATTCAAATTTATCAAATAAGTGCAGAATTTTGTTTAAAAAATTGCGAAGATCAATCAAAATTTAGATTTTTGCAGTTTTTCGCAGATTTTTTGCCAAAAATCTGTAAAAATATTTAAAAAGTATAATATTTGCAGATTATAATAGAATTGGAAATTAATAATCTGTAGTGATCTTCAAATTTATCAAATAAGTGCAGAACCTTGTTTAAAAAATTGCAAAGATCTTCAAAAATTTAGATTTTTGCAGTTCTTCGCAGATTTTTTGCCAAAAAATCTGAGCAAATTTTTAAAAAGTATAATCTTCACAGATTATGATACTTACCTACTGGTAAGAACACAAGAAAAACAATAAAACAAAACAAAGCAATAAATAAATAAATAAACACGTTTTTTTTATTCTTTTTTTTTTTTATTATCGGTTTTTTTTTATTTTTTATTTTTTTTAAAATTCGAAATATAGTGGGAATAAAAAGTAAATTTCCAGTTACTGTATTCCCATAATAAGGAATAACTGGAATTTATCTTTATTCCCATATATGCAGTATGTACATGTCACATTTTTTTATTTTTTAAATTTTAAATTTTTATTTTATCGTTACATTTTTTTTTTTTCTTATTAATTTTTTTTACATTTTTTTTTTTTTTTATTAATTTTTTTCTTATCTCTTAATGTGTAGGGTAGGTGCAGGCAAATTTGTCTACAAAAAGTTATAATACTTTTAAAAATTTTTTTTGTATATTATTTTATTTTAATATTTTAGTATAGTATTGTTCTAGATTATATATCAGATATTTGTTTTTAAATTATAAAATTATAAAATTTAATTATATTTTGAATAACTCTAGTTAGCTTAAAGTTGACCGATTTTCATAATAAATAGTTAAATAAATTTATTTTTTAAATTTTTTATTTTTTTTATTATATACGATCCTTAATATTATTATTAAATTTTTATTTTAAGTTTTATTAAATCTAGAAAATTTAAAATTATTTAAAAAAAATTATTTAAGATAATATTCTAAAAGCCTAAATATATCATATTAAAACATATAAATCGCAAATAAACATACTTCTTTAAATTTAAACAATTTTTATAAAAAAACGTTAATATATTATTGTAAAAATTAATTTTAATCGATTTTAAACCCCTAATGACTTATATAATAACTTAAATACGATTACTTTAAAAATTTAGAGGCTATAACTTTGTTGTTTTTTTAAAAAAATAAAAATTAAATAAAAATTTTTATTTTATGCTAATATTTTTTTTAGGCCGGAATTAGTAAAAAAAATTATTTACTTATCGTTAGAGTTGTATCTTCTCATTCAAGTATATATATCTTAAGATATAAATATCAAATGCAAGATACAAATACTTAAAAATACTAAATGCGATCAAATGCAAATACGTGTACAAATACTAAATGCGATCAAATGCGATCAAATGCAAAATATAAATATTTGCGCCTATTATTATCCGCATTACAAAATCTAAATTATATTTTATTCTTCAATATAAGTATGATATTTTTCAAAACATGAAGGACGAGATACATTACAACAAAGAGCTACATTACATATTTTACACCAAATTTGGCTTTGCGGTAGATTTATTCATTAATTTTTTTTTATTTTTTGCTTCCCACCGGCACCAAACACATGCTACACGATCATCTCTCCACCCCAGAAAATGACCTGCACCAGAAAGACAAAGGGTTGGAAGTTTATAATATTTGCTAACTATAGCAGCTGAATTTTCTGTTAAATACTGCTTTTTGGTTATTGGTTGTTGGTTATTTAATACATCACCAATAAAATCCTATGCTAGTTGCAATCTAAATTGTCGATGAACAAGATTTCCGCCTATTTATTAATTTATATTAAATATATTATTATTATTAGTTAATATATAGTATTTATTAATGAGATCTCAATAAATTAAATGAATTAATAATTACCATTTTTTTGATAGATAATATATGAATTTACAATAGCAGTATCTATTAACCAAAATAATAGTGGTATTCAAGTTCGTGAAGCAGCAAGCTGGCAATTATAATATGAATGATATTGGTCAGCAACATCTACTCCATTCTAAAATAATTTTAGTTGTTAATAGCTTTTGGAATTAAAATTTCTTTGCGTATTTCATTACCAAAGACTTTTCGCACATTAGCTGCATTTGAGCTTGTTTCTCGTGGCCATCGTCGTAATCTCAAAATCTTCCATTCATTACCTTAATACTATGTATAGTTGAAAGCATATGAACAGGTCCGTTATCCATCCAAAAAATTACTAAAACATTATTTACAACTATTCCAGCCAAAGTATCCCAATTTAAACGAACTGACTTTTGAATTTTTAATTCTTTAGGGAACAATGCAGAGTTTGTACATACTGTACCACAAGCACCGTATCCTTTTGTTCGTAAATAGTTAAAAAGAGGAACACTTGCAAAATAATTATCCATATATATGTTATATGCCTGACTNTTGTTCGTAAATAGTTAAAAAGAGGAACACTTGCAAAATAATTATCCATATATATGTTATATGCCTGACTATTAGATAATTGCGTAACAAGATATGATACAGTTGATCCAGTTTTGTTTAGACCAGAAATATTTGGTGCTTCTTGATTTGGTTCAACACGTGATTCATATATAAATGTATACGTATATCCTTTTTCACATAAAGATATAACCTTATAACCTTTTGAAATAGGTTTATTTTTCATTCTAAAAGTATGTTTACTACGTCCAGAAAACCGTATCATCTTGTCAATTGCAACATTTGAACCAGGTACATGAATTTGTTTGCTAATATTTCGAACATGTAGTGAAAGCGGCTCAACTTTGTCAAACCAACAAACCTTTTCAGAATTATCTGAAATATGCAAATAATGTTTAATTTGTTGAAAACGTAACATTGACATCATTTGAGTAATACTATGTTTAGGATATTTAGGATCAACGGACCAATAATCTGTTACTCTTGGCAATTTAATTACACCCATATATATAACAATTTCCAACCAAATTTTTAATTCATCTAATACTAAAGGTGACCAAGATTGTCCAACTATACCAGTATTTTTTGATTGTGCATACTCATTAGTATTTGTTAGAATCGTAGTAAGAATAGTTTGTAAAAAAAATAACTGAATTAAACCATATGGGGTAATCTTTTTATCAGGAAATGCTGGCGGTAAACTAGTAAAATTTTGATGAAGTGGTATATTATGCTTCAAATAATTAAAGCCAGGAGGTACAGGTAATTGAGCTAATGTTTTAACTTCTCTTTCCAAAACCGTATTGCTTTTTCCTCTTTTATTTCCACGTCCTTGTCCACGTCCTCTTCCACGCCCTCTTCCACGTCCTCTTCCGCTAATTTTCTCTTCATTTATTTGTGGTGACTCGGTAATATTTGACCCAATATTATTTTCATTATTAAGATTAATCATATTTATTCTATTGGTCAATTCTGTAATCTCATCATTACTATCGTAATCATTATCTTCAGATGCTTTATCTGCCGATAAAACTTCATGTGTTCGTGAAAAAAAAGAATCATCATAGGGGTCCAACAAGTTAGCAGCTAGTTCCTTATTTTCTTGCATTGTCAGAATCTAATAATAAATATCTGCTTAGAGTTTAAATCGTAATTTTAAACTAATTAACTGTTAATTATTAGTACTTACATTACGAATTACAAAATCCAATTTCGATTATTTAAATTTTATACGGGGGTTAAAGTGCACTATTTGGTTTTGAATTAATAAAAAATTTCGCTCTGTAATTAAAATATTAATGCCTGAGAACATCTACTTATTTTCATGAGAAAAAAACGATTTTATAATTTTTTTCAACCCGATTTTACTACTGCTATTCATTGTTGAAGAATAAATAATCCAGAAGTTACCATTTAAATAATATCTATTTAAGGATAAAAAAAAACTAAAATTGACTAGCTTTTTAAAGAACAAAGCCGTGAGAATAACTATATAAAAATAAAAAGCGGCTAACTTAATTTGACGAACTTATTAATTTTTTTTAAGGGTTCGATCGACAAATATGTGGCGCAGTAATATGCGATAAGCAAAACTTCAAGTTAATATTTAATCATTATTAATTCAATTTATACACATTAACGCCTTACCATAATATTGTTCAAGTCTAGCCAAATTAGATTAAACATACGTTGGGGGACCTCTCCTACTCCATTTTTTAACAATTACATTAAAAGTAAATTTTGCAGGCAAATTTGCCTGCGTAATGTATTAGAGTTAATTATTTTTTTAATCGTTATGTTTTTTTTTTTCTTATTAAATTTTTTTTTATCGTTACGGGGGTTTTTTTTTCTTATAATTATTTTTTTTTAATCGATATGTTTTTTTTTCTTATTAAATTTTTTTTATCGTTATGGTTTTTTTTTTTTTTTATTAATTTTATTTTTATTAATTTTTTTTTTATA
>QKWP01001996.1:17532-94450 GCA_003550325.1 Gigaspora rosea
TTATAATAATAATAATAATAATAATAATAATAATAATAATAATAATAATAATAATAATAATAATAATAATAATAATAATAATAGGTATTTATTTTTTACAATCTGCGCATTGTTAATTGTTAAAGATCTGTGCAGAAAATTAAATCTGCGCAGAAAATAAAAAAAAATTTCTTCAACGATTGCCGGCAGGGTCGCAGAACTGCATTAATTTTTGATAATTGTTTTTTTTAAAAATCTGCGCAGATCTGCACTATAAAAACTTCTCCGATGTACAACTCCTGTGATATAAATATAGAATAGCTGACATTGCTTTGATTTTTCTTTATTCAATTTTGGACTATAATATAAATATTATATAAATATAGAATAACATTATTTATTTCTAATTAATCTTTGATATGATTAATATTTATCATGTTATATTAAGGTTAAATCTATAGCTATATCAGGCATCTGATATGATTATGATTTGAAATTAAAAAACTAGTAACATATCAAAACCCGATTTGTTTCTGGTTTTTATTTGGTCATATGGCCCTCAAAAGTAAAAACCAGAGAATTTGGCTGATCACGGGTTTTGAGAAAATTAGCAAAAGCTATTTTGTGACACAAAATCAAAACAATCTAAAATTAGTTTATTCATCATTAACAAATATGTTTAAATAGGATTATTAGATCTATAGATCTGTATTACTATTGGTAAATCTTAGCAAATCTATTTTTTAGATTATAGCATCAAAAGCTTTTAACTATTGTATCGCAAAAATTTATTAAGTGATTAGACTTTCATTATTAAGTAAAAAGATTAGGCCTAAAATTTTGCACCTAATCAATCAAACAGATCAATTTTCAAAAAATAGTCAAATTTCTTGGTTTCTACTTTTGAGGGCCCATATATTACCTGATATAGCTTTATTTGACCTGTGTATTTTTTAGTCAAAATAGTTTGTAAATATTAGATAATCAAACAACAGAAGCAAATTTGGCAAATTTAAATTTCACAATTTTAGAAGAGTTGTTTAAGGGCGTTAATAGCAAGCATTTGATAAAGGGAGTGCAGTAAATCACATAATTAGGGTTTACATAGGTCCTGACCCCCCTCCTCCCTAGTGATAGGACTATTGACCAATCAAATTTAAAAAAACTCAAAAACGTCTTTGACATGAAAATAAGCTACCCCACAATCGTCAACAGTCGCTACATAGTAAAGTCTAAATTTTACTAAGCAAATCGAAAAAATCGATTAAGTAAACTTATTCGGCAGATCAAAATACACTTACTACAAATTTTCATAAGTATTGGAGAACGTTTTATTAATTGAGTTTTAATTTTTACGTTCGACGAAAAAATTAAAGTTTTTTAAAAAAATTTATAAGACGAACGTAAAAGTTAAAGTTAAATAATAAAAAGTTTTCAATACTTATAAAAATTTTGTAATAAGTGTATTTTAATCTGCTGAATAAGTTTACTTAATCGATTTTTTTCGTTTTGCTTAGTAAAATTTAGACTTTACTATGTAGCAACTATCTGCGATTAACTAAAAATCGATTTTCTTCAATAAATATGATTGGCTATTTATACTATATATATATATAGGACGTGATATTTGGGGACCCCCCACCCCCCTAAAAAATTACGTGATTTTCTGCACTCCCCTAAGCCCTAAAAAATTTAGTCAAGTATATATGTTGCAGATTACTTTTTTGAGGTTTTAATATTTCAATTATAAATGCATCAAAATAATAATCTTAGTCATCAGAGTGTATAAAAAATATAAGTTTTTCACTTCACTCTGAACAATAAAATATAAATATACTAGTTAATAGTATAATAGTAATTAATTGAATATTAACCTAGTGACCTCTATTGGCATTTATAATCAACTAATTAGAGTTCTTTGAGCTATTTGTCACTTGACCCTAGGGCTCTAAAGTTCAGGTTCAGTCTGGTCCAGGTCTGGTTTAGCAGTCATTCTAAAAAAAAAAGATAAAATTTCTTAAGCTATATATGGGACCCCAGTATAGCAAAACAGTCCATTGAGACAATTATGTGATTTTGAGAAAATTACAATTGAAAATCATCATGTAATTAACTTTAATTATAATAATAATGAACCAAATTCTAAATTTACACACATTTTATTAATATATTTTACAAATTAATAACATTTTTAGAAAGATATTATATATAAACAGATTATTATTATAAAATCTCAAAATCTGATTGGTTGGCCCAATGCACCATTTTGCTGTGCGGGGTCCCATATATTACATAGTAATTGGACCCAGGTGGGTGGCTACCTGGGTCCCGTTTACCTGTGGGTTACCTGGGTTATATTCTTGCAACCTGAGCAGGTCACACGTCAGGTAGAAACAAAGACCCTATGTAATATCCTAAGATTTGGATGTTTTAGACAAAATGGCAAAAAAGTAAATTTTTTTTTCTAAATTTTTTTTTGTTCATTTCACATAATGTGTACTATGCCATATGGGCGATTATGCATTAAACGGGCTTATTTAATTTTTCAATTTTTTTTTGTAAAATTTTTTCTAAGTTTTTTTTTTGTTTATTTGACACTGTGTGCACTATACCGTATGGGCGATTATGCATCAAACGGGCTTATAAAATTTTTTTCATTTTTTTAAAAAAAATCAATTTTTTTTACTTTTTAAAAAAATCAAATTTTTTTCTAAGGTTTTTTTTCAGTTTATTTGACACTGTGTGCACTATACTGTATAGCTGATTATGGATCAAATGGCTTATAATTTTTTTTTGTTCATTTTACATAATGTGTACTACTGTATAGCAAATTATGCATCAAACAGGCTTATGAAATTTTTGAATTTTTTATATATATATATATATTTTAGATATTCTTGCCCTGTTTGACCCAGCATGACCCATACAGATTACCCGATCTGGGTCAGAATACTAGATACAGCCTGTTTATATAGTTTATAACCAACTTATATTGGTCACCTATATGGATGACCCACAGATGGCCCATAGGTTGTTTACGAGTGACCTATGGGTGTTCCACAGATTGACTATCTAGATGAGCTATAGTTCAATCTGGTTACCTACTCACCTGCAGGTGACCCAGTTAATACCTACTTGGGTCAGAACTCTATTAGAATATTAATTTTTTTTTTTTTTGTGTTAAAGTTCCCGCTTTGGGTGAGAGTTTATTTAATCAAGCCTGTAGATCAAGGGCGCCTTTTTGGGCGCACCTACTATTGAGTTACATTGAATGAGAGTACAACTAGCCACACGTAAAACTTTTGGTTGTCTAATTTAAGTAGTCTGCCCGAAGGTTCTACACTAGTTGCCATACCTACAACCCAACTAGGGGATTGCCTATTTAAACCCTCTGGTCCAACGCTTCGCATGTCAATCCTACTTGTGATCACTGGTACAGCTCTCCAATACATTAGTTAGTCGAAGACAGTTCCGGATGCTACCTACATCCCCTTAGGACTAATTATCCTCACAGGTAAACTTGGTAGAGCAGTCCCTGTCCCACACAGGTATTATCTATACTTCGGTAACTTATGCACTCACCGAGGCATGCAACTTGCAGTCAAGGGGTACCTAACCGCTACCATTACCTACTTCTGCCCTTGTAAGGTTTACACTGACCCCGGTACCCAAATTACTTTCCTACCAGTCCATCACCGGGTGCCCCAAACTTCCAAACCAGTTGGCCCGGAAGGGTTGATCTACCCAGCATTAGGTGCTACTATGGTTTTTCTTCCCCTGGTACCTAATTCCAGAACATAGGTCCTTTTCCTCTGGTACGACTCCGGCGGTCAGATTGGTGGACCCTCTCCTTTGAAGGTCAAATCGTCCAGTTTTCCAGCTCCGGTTTCTGATATTCCGGTTCTGGTAGCACCGTCAAAGATCGTTGCTACCTCCTTACTCAGGACTTTCCAAATGGGTTTCCATTTCCCCAGTTCCTTGGATTTGTCTGTGTCACCAGACACAACTTCACCTGAAAGCTCCCATTCGAGATAGTAACCAAGAACTACAGTTAATATACCCAACCGATCGACAGAAAACGGTTACCGTAACACAGGTCTATTTTCCAAAGCATCGCCAGTGGGATTTGAACCCTAGACCTGCCACTTGGGGGTGACAACTTACCAACTTCCCTAAGTTGCCACACCCTTTATTAGAATATTAATTATACTTATTTTAATTTAATTTTTTAATATAAAATTTTGATAGGATAAATGTGCATAATGTGCATTCATGCGCATGTATGAAACCCATCTTTAAGTTTTGAACTTTTGGACTGAACTCAAACTTTTCGAACCAGACTCAAGCCGGACTCAAACCAAGCCAAAAATTTGATTCAGACTTAGACCGTACTAAGTTGTAAAATAGTTTGAGTCTGAGTCCGGTTCGAAATTCGAACTGGACTCAAACTTGCCTAAAGTCCAGCCTTAGTCTGGGTCTGTTGGAGCTCTACATAACCCATATACAAATATGATCATAGAATATATATATGGGATCTTGCCTTACTACTTAAATAGTTTCTAGTTATTCCTAGTATCACTAAACTAGTTTTATATCTATCTTTTTTTCTTTGATATCTGGGCTATATAGTTGGGCTATCAAAGCACTAATTTTAGATATCTAGACTGTGCACCAGACTATCAATCACATCTATAACTCCAAAATGCTCTAACTAAATACTTTTATCTTGTGGTGGATGGGTGAATACTAAAAACAAAGTCAATGCACTAATATTAGCTATTTTCTATATATATAAATATCTGCCACCAATTAATATACAGTCAACTCTCTCTAATCTAAACTGCTGGAACTGCTTTTTTTTACTATATAAAAATTTGAAAAAGTTTAGTTCTCAAAAAATTACATATAGCTTATCCGAACTTTATAATAAAATCTACAAATATTCTAGGAAATTTTGTATGGCTTAGAAAAAGTTTAATAGTATTTGGTCTAGAGATGTTCAGATTAGAAAAAGGCGACTGTACTTACTTAACAGTACCAAAATCTTTTATATAATATTTTATCCTTATTCATTTTCTATATACAAAATATTTATTACTAATATCTCATACTTATCATGTATCAATCTATATAATGGACCAGGACCCCGAAATATACATAGATAGGTCAGGTATGAGTTTGCTTATTTTTGAGGTTTTTTATGCAGATCTTTTCTATTTATAGTAATTTTTTGCTTATTTTTAAAGTTTTTTTCTGCAGATCTTTCCTTTTTTAGTAACTCTATAATTAATCTGACCTATCTATGTATATTTCGGGGTCCTAATGGACCTAGTTCACAATATTATGCCAAAAAATAGCACATGACCTAGTTCATAGCATTTTATTTGAATAGCAATTAATTAATCAACAATCACTTTACCAATATAATATTTCACTGACAATTATTCATTAACAAGTTCATTTTACTAATAGTATATTTCACCAAAGCTTATTTTACTGACAAATTAGTTAGTCAGGATAGAATTAGGTAGAATTAGGGTTAAAGTTAGTGTGCTTTTTAAAAAAAAAACTTGTTGGTAAAATAAACTTGGTAAAACAAACTATTAGTAAAATGAACATGTCAGTAAGTATTTGTTAGCGAAATATTATGTCGGTGAAGTGATTGTCAGTGAAATAATATAAACTTATCTCATTTTTCTTTTAAATAACTATTCTTTATAATGACCTCATACTTACTTAACTAAGCCAATATGTTTCATACAATACCTTATTATTGCCCATTTTCTATCTATTGTTAAGTTATTTTTACATAAAGTTCTATAGAAATTTTATTTAAATTATATTTAAAAATTATACATAAACCTATAAACCCAATATAAACTTATATAGATATAATTTATAATAAATATAATTATAAATAATAATTATTTATAATGAAAATTTTAAATATAAAAATATATTAAGTAGCAAATAAAGTAAAAGTTATCACTTAAACTATCTGTTTTAGTGAACAAATTTGTCTGCTAAAATAATTGGATGAAGTGAAATATTAAAAAAAATTTTTTAATAAAAATCTTTATTCTAGCCAGTTATAATTACTTCCAAAGATCTGAACTATACATTACACTCAATTGCCGTAGTGTAGTATACTTGAAATAGTTCAAACAAAGGGTATAATTTAAGCATTATATATACTAAGTAAAAATATAAAAAAATCTGTAAAAAACCTCATGCCTAAAAGAACCTTCTAGAAAGAAATTTTACATCAACTATTTCTCCAAAATATTTTATATATCATTTATTGCTTATTTCTTAAAACTTGAAACAAATTTGTGCTTTGAATTCCAATTAGACAGCTATTTTCCCAATTTGAATAAAATAAACATTATTGATCTTTTAGAGAAGGTAAGCTGAATTTCCTATATTTTGCTAAAATTTTGAAAAATCCAAAAAGAAATATCAAGAGTACCAAACTTGTAAAGAGTATTATTGCCAATCCGAATAAGATTAGCAATATTTTTATATTTAGAATTGAGACAAAACAAATATATAAACAATATAGTACAAAATCTAAACAGGCCTATATATATAATTTTTATATGATTTAAAGAATTTAAAAAACGTTTTTACTCATATCTTCTTATATACAGGTCTGATTTTAATAAAATTTTACCAGTAGATGCACAAGAACCTGTTCTACAACTTTATTTATATCAAAAAATAATATTTACTTAGTACAAAAAAAAACTTTTCATAAGGGTCATAATCAGATTTACTAATATATTGTTTATATATTTGTTTATCCCCAATTTTATATATTGTAATAATATAGCTATAGTCAGTGTTGTACACGGACATTGTCCTGCTGATTTTTCAGGGACGCGGACAGTCCGGGACGGGACGTCCGGGACATGTCCGCAATAATGTCCCAATATGATACATGTCCGCCGGGTAAAACCAATCAAATTGCAGAATTATACGAATTTTATTGGTAGATGATCATGTGTTGAGTCGCAAAATGTCTGGGACAAAAAAAATTCTGGGCGGACATGTTCCGGACATCCCATCCCGGACTGTCCGCTGTCCGTGTTTGTGTCCCATAACAACACTGGCTATAGTGACATCTTATCTGGATTGGTAAATAAGAATAATGCTTTGAAGAATAAAATATCTGACCAAAAGTATACTTTTGCCTAGGCTTTTGTATTTTTTAACAAAAACTTTAGGGCTATATCTTCTATAGCAACAAAGTCTTTCATTCAGAGAGCCAAACCCAAAAGAAGAGTTTTTTTTATCTCTATTTCAGGTTTCTTATATCTAATCTGAAGCTCTTTATTCAAGTTACTTCTAGATAAACTTTTGTTATATACAGATATATTAATTTCAAAGTTTTCATAGATCGAATTTTTGTAGAAAAATTTGATATAAGGGATTGTTAGAAAAGTTCATATATATATATTGTTTGGGTCCTGTTTTAATATGTAATATAAATCTTATTAAATATGTACTTAGTGAGAGACTAAATGAATCCTCCATTAGGATATGAAATGTTATATGATCTACAAACACAGTGAAAATCATATACTGTATCTAATTTTAATATTAAGGATTTTTTGTTGTTTATTCTGTTTAATAACAAAAACATATAAAATTTTAAACTGAAATAACTCTTAAACTACTCATGAGATGCATGCAAAACTATATTTATTAGTTTCCTTTTAATATTCTCTTATAGTATTGAAAACAGTAATCCGAGCTAGTGTCATGGGATAAACAACTACTAACTACCATATATTAGCAAATTTACACAATCGGACCTTTTTTCAAGACTCTGATTTTCATATAATTTTTCAAGTCAAACCACCTTATCTCTAAAATCTAATGGGTTGGTGCTTATCTAATGGGTTTATTTATATTGATCAGTTATTTGTTGATCATCTGATTATCATCTGACCAATGAATTTTTGTAAACAATCGAATTTTGAGACCATTTTTAGGGCCCAATTTCAATTCTGATTATAAAAAACAAAGAAACACCTCACAATATATCCAATATGAGAGGCAGTATGATTTGTTAAGGCTAAGGCATATCAGGTATAAGGTAAGTTTACAAGACAAGTTTATTTTTATAAACAAGGAACAAAGAAACCAAGATCAGTTTCTAATTTTATTTAATATTCTCATACTGTTATCTATCTGATTCTCATATCGTTGAAGCATACAGTATATGATCTTTTTATACTATTCTACTTCTAATAGAATTTCTAGTTTTTATCTTTTGTTCTACAATTTTTTTCACTCGAATACTAGTGTTTGTAGTCGATTTTGACTTAGTCGATTTTATCGACTTAGTCGATTTAGTCAACCGATTTTTAGAAAAATCGACTTAGTCGATTTAGTATACCATTTAAAGTGTAAAAAAAAACCAACTCAAATTAAGTAAATAATAATCAAATTACTGCATGACGAAGTTAAAATGACTTGAAAAGTATTATATGGGCCCTCAAAAGTAGAAACTAGACAATTTGACATTTTTTTGAAAATTAACCTGTTTGATTGATCAGGTATAAAATTTAAAGCCCAAACTTTTTTATTTAATAATGAAATTCTAATCACTTAATAAATTTTTGTGATACAATGGTTAAAATTTTTTGATGCTATAATCTAAAAATAGATTTACTGAGATTTTAAAAGCAATCTACAGGTCTACAGATCTAATAATCCTGTTTAAGCAGGTTTGTAGATCTAATAATTCTGTTTAAACAGGTTTGTTAATTATAAATATACTATTTTTAGATTGGTTTGATTTTGTGTAACAAAATAGTTTTTGCTGATTTTCTCAAAACCCGTGATCTGCCAAATTATCTGGTTTCTACTTTTGAGTGCCTATATTGTATTCATGTGTATGTATAGCAATAGGTAATCTTTTCTGGAACAATGATAAATAAGATATCCAAATAATTATTGTATATTCTATAAGCATGACATAGATTAAGCTCGCTTCAAGCAGGTCAAAGCTTTAAGAACCAAATTGCTTTGATAAATGTATTATTATTATTTGGTTAGAAGATTTTATTAAAACAATATCATTACAGCCTTATTTTAATAGCAAGACAAATTTGTCTAATACCATTCCAACTACACTATCTGATTGATGCTATTCTAAATAAGCAAATCTACTAACCCAAACCAATATTAGTTATGCTTCTCGAAATGACTATATACTAAATGAACTAACGGGAGCGCAATTTATCACCTGATTTTTTAGGTGGGTGGGGGGTCAGAAAATTATCAGGTCCTAATAGTAGATAACTTTTGATTGGCTAAAATTTTTTAAATTTTTTTAATTGATAATCCACCTGTCAACCAGAGAATAGCGAAATGTGGCATGCTTCCATATAAAGGTTTTTTTTACTAAGTTAACGATACATGCCCACTAACTGAAAGTTGTAGAGCTCGTCAAGACGCATCTAATAGTGGTTAGATCATCCAAATCGGTCTAGTGGATGGCGAGTTATCATCAAAATACGATTGGCTAACTATATAAAAATCTGTGACGGAAATTATATATGAAAATCACTATAGGCAAAATGTGGCGTGCTTCTATCTAAAAGTTTTTTTCTTACTAAGTTAATGATACATGCCCACTACTTGAAAGTTGTAGAGCTCGTAGAGACGCATCTAATAGTGGTTAGATCATCTAAATCGGTCTAGTGGATGGCGAGATATCGTCAAAAAACGATTGGCTGACTATATAAAATCTCTATATCAACAAACATTGTTTTATATAGTGTTGAAGGCGCTGGGCGTGTGATATGAACGAACAACCAATCACACACCCAACAAGAACAAAAGAAAACTCAGACACAAGGGACCTCGTAACAAGTCTGATATAGAGAGGTGGATTGATTTGGCAAGGCTAAGGCTTGTCTGGCTTGTTATGGGAGGACAGCTTATACGAGAATCAAGGAAATTCTTAAACTCAAAGGGCACGTAAGTTTTTATTTATCATTTTCGAACTTTACAAGAGACACACACATGGACCTAAAACCTCTTACAACAGAACAAATTCTACCTTTATTTATAAAACTTACAAAAGAAACAAAAAGAAGAAAATCGAACTTTTCCTTTATCAACTTCATCACGCCACAATCATTGACAATCGATTTTCCACGTTTAAATTAACAAAGCCTCAAATGCAACCGGTTTATGCATCATAATTCCGATTGTCAGTCAAATTTCGTTAATTAAACTATTCCTTTTTAGTCTAGCATTATCGATTGATCTGATCTTGCAACGATTGCTCTCTTTTCTTCTATGAAATCGTGGAGGCTTGGTTATGATTTCTGCATGATCTTCATATAGTCTTGCAGAGTATCAGGGCCAGGATCAGGTGTTGTATCTTCCTAACGATTTAAATTTTTTTTATTTTTTTTATTTTTTTTTCACGGCGCAGTTATAGGGATCACGTGCGTCACGTGGCTAAGATCTACATGGTCACAATTCTGCTGGCGGCTCTTTCGGTCTCGCAAAAAATTCGACTGTTACGGGATCTAAGTTCGCTCCTAACAATTCACCCCTTCTTGGTTTTTCACGTCCTGAGAAAAATAACTTATACTAATTCTTTCCCTCTTTTTACCCTAGTTACCAAAACAACTAAAAAGAAACAAAATTAAAAAAAACTAAATTCAAAAAAAAACTTGGTCTTTCCCGAACTAAAAACACAAAAAAAACTAAAAACAAAACGCTATCTAAAATCGCCTATGTTTGCATTTTTTTTTTTTTTTTTACGTTTAGTTAATTTTTTTTTCTCTCTTTTTTTTCTATTTTACTTTTAGTAATCCCCTCTCGGGATCGAAGACACGGTTCCTTTCCACAATAATGGCAAGTATAGGGTGGCTTTTTTGGTAAGATTCTTCATGAATCGACTCTGATTTAACTTTACTAATTAATTTTTTTTTGATACAGGGGCCTTTTTGGATTTCGATTTTGATGATATGGGCTACCGGGGGCTTCTTTTGTCCTACATCCATTTCTATGTTCTCTCGTTCAACTCCACTTCGCCTTAAAAATTTATTAATCTTTTTCTTCCACTTTTTGCAGGCTTTTTCCAGACTCTTTCCGTTTCGGCCATAGGGTCCACCAGGGTCGAATTGTCCAGTAGCAAAGCCATCTTCAGCATGATTCAAATACAGTTCGTCATCGACACACAACTTTTTTCGAAACTCTTCAACTGTCTTTATCCAAGATCCACCGCTCGTCTTAATGCTCCTCCCGTAAGTGATATTTCTGATTTATTCTCATTTCTTTCATTCCTCTTAACATCTTCATCAACTAACGTTTCCCTATCACTTTCATCTAAATCTTCTTTATCTATGGCTTTGTCTTCTCCACTTTTCTCTTCCGGTTTCAATTCTTCTAATTCACCTTTTTCAACTTCAAATTCTACTTTTTCGTCCTTTTTAACTCCATTCTCTTTTTCATAACAAGATCCAGCCGGATTCGTTTCGTCGGTGCCTCCTATCTCAGCAACTCTGCTTTGATCGTTAGGTAAGTCCTTTTCGTCTTCTCTTTTATTCATCTCGACTTTGAATTCTTTCTTTTCTCTTTCAACTTTACTTCTATTTTCGTCATAGGGTCCAAGGGTACATTTTCTATCGGCAGTTTCAATCTCTGGTGCCTTTCTTCTTTCGGGTCAAGTCCAGTATGAGATCGCCATACATGGCAGCTAATCGGAGGAGGAGGAGTTACAGGTCAGTTTTTCCTTCCCCAAGACCATTCTCGGCACCATTGACTAGCTCTTCTGGGACAACTTTAGAATCGACTACTTCTGGGATTGGGCTTTTCTTTTGCAAGGGCTTTGCTGGGAGAATTCTCGGTGCGGGAGCAACTAGAGATGGGTCTTTCCAGCTTGAATCCACGGCCAACTGAACATACGGCGACCAACATACAACTTCTTCGGGACCAATATCATCCTTATCGAAGTGCTCTTCCGGGACGAAATATGAATCGAGAATTTCTGCCATGGAACTTTCCGTAATCTGGGGCTTTGAGTGGACTTTCGGCGCAGCAACTATACAAGGCACAGAAGGCGGACTTTCTATGGACGGGGTTATATACAGGAGCAGGTATACGATATTTTCTTCTTCTTCTTGTATTATTTCTTCTAATATTTTCAACACAAATTCCAGGGCTTGATAAATTTGCTCATTATCAAGCTTGCAGTTTCCGAAGGCTTCGTCGATAATTTCCTGGGCTTCTACAGCATGTTTTTCGGTAAGTGCTTCAAAAAGGGCGGCGCACGTTTCATCAAGTTAGATCACTTGCAGGCACCTACTAACGATATGACCTCTTTCTTTACAATAGGTACATTTTATTTTTTTCTGCGGGCTTCGTTTGGTCGATTGGAAGTTTCGAAGGTTCAATGGGGCTTGTTGTAATCGGGTCTCTTTTGTTCGGGTTTCCTTCTGTATTCGGGTTTCGCTAAATATTGGCGGCGAGTATATGTCATACATAGATATATTTTCCTTCTTTAGAACTCAGTTTCGAAAAAACAAATTTACAGCATATTCAAAAATTTACAAAAAAAAACAAGGCGGACACGGTGCGTTAGTCCAATTCAAACACATAAAAAAAACAAGCACACTATTTCGTCAGTGCCTCAAAAATCAAAAACAAAAACTAAAAAAAAACAAAAAGGGGAAATATCAAAAAAAATTCTATTTGTCGAAATATGGGTTCTCCAATGCGGGAAAATATCAGCGTCGAATCTCATAGTCACCACCAAATTGTCGAAGGCACTGGGTGTGTGATATGAATGAACAACCAATCACACACCCAACAAGAACAAAAAAAAACTCAGACACAAGGGACCTCGTAACAAGTCTGATATAGAGAGGCAGATTGATTTGGCAAGGCTAAGGCTTGTCTGGCTTGTTACGGGAGGACAGCTTATACGAGAATCAAGGAAATTCTTAAACTCAAAGGGCACGTGAGTTTTTATTTATCATTTTCGAACTTTACAAGAGACACACACATGGACCTAAAACCCCTTACAACAGAACAAATTCTACCTTTATTTATAAAACTTACAAAAGAAACAAAAAGAAGAAAATTGAACTTTTCCTTTATCAACTTTATCATGCCACAATCGTTGACAATCGATTTCCCACATTTAAATTAACAAAGCCTCAAATGCAACCGGTTTATGTATCATAATTCTAATTGTCAGTCAAATTTCGTTAATTAAACTATTCCTTTTTAGTCTAGCACTATCGATTGATCTGATCTTGCAACGATTGCTCTCTTTTCTTCTATAAAATCATGGAGGCTTGGTTATGATTTCTGCATGATCTTCATATGGTTTAGCAGAGTATCAGGGCCAGGATCAGGTCTTGTATCTTTCTAACGATTTAAATTTTTTTTTTTTATTTATTTTTTCACGGCGCAGTTATAGGAATCACATGCATTACGTGGCTGAGATCTACATGGTCACGATTCTGCCAGTGGCTCTTTCGGTCTTGAGAAAAATTCGACCGTTATGGGATCTGAGTCTGCTCCTAACAATAGAGATTTTATATAGTCAGCCAATCGTTTTTTAATGATATCTGGCCACCCACTAGACCAATTTGGATGATCTAACCACCATTAGATGCGTCTCGACGAGCTCTACAACTTTTAATTAGTGGGCATGTATCGTAATTTAGTAAGAAAAAAACTTTTAGATGGAAGCACGCCACATTTCGCCTATAGTGATTTTCATATGTAATTACCAGCACGGATTTTTATATAGTCGGCCAATCGTTTTTTGACAATAACTCGCCACTCACTAGGCTGTTTGGATGATCTAACCACCGTTAGATGCGTCTCAACGAGCTCTACAACTTTCAATTATGGACATGTATCGTTAACTTAGTAAGAAAAAAACTTTAGATGGAAGAACACCACATTTCGCCATTTTCTGGTTGACAGGCGGATTATCAATTAAAATTTTAAAAAATTTTTAAAATTTAATATTAAATAAAATTTGAACTAATGATTCGTTTTGGATGATTTTACTACCAAACTGTTCGTCTCAATGAGACGATTCCAACGAGCCTAAAATCATCAAAATCCAATTATTGGATCCCAAGATCGTTATAAATTTGTATTGCTTTAATTATATTAGTTTTGTATATATTAAAAATTATTATTAAAGTTCTTATAAACTTTAACATTGAATAACTTGTGAACTAGTGATCCATTTTAGGTGATTTTACTACCAAAATTCTCGTCTCAGTGAGACGATTCCAATGAATCTAAAATTGTTAAATTCTGATCACGGGATCCCAAGATCGTTATAGATTTGTGTTATATTAATATAAAATATATTAAATTAATTAAAAATAACACAAATCTATAACGTTCTTGGGATTCTGTGATCAAATTTTAACGATTTTAGGTTCATTAGAATCGTCTCACTGAGACGAGCATTTGGTAGTAAAATCATCTAAAACTTAATACTGGTTCACAAGTTATTCAATGTTAAAGTTTATAAGAACTTTAAAAATAATTTTTAATATATACGAAACTAATATAATTAAAGCAATACAAATTTATAACGATCTTGGGATTCCATAATTGGATTTTGGCGATTTTAGGCTCGTTGGAATCGTCTCATTGAGATGAATATTTTGGTAGTAAAATCATCCAAACCGGATCATTGGTTCAAATTTCATTTAATATTAAATTTTAAAATTTTTTTATAATTTTAAAAAATTTTAGCCAATCAAATTGCAGTATTTATTATCAGGTGGGGGGTAGGGGGGTAGTTACTTAGTAGACCCTAATCACCTGATAAATGGCGCTCCCCTAACCAAATATATTTCATAAGTAATAGTATAGAGCTATCATAAAAATTTGAGGTCTTTGTACTATTCTTGTGGCTGCAGATCTAATTAGCACTAAAAACAAATAGTCTTTGTACTGCTCTCGCAGCCACAAAGCCCTATTGACAACTTATCAAAATGCTTTGTATTGATAGGTGAGAAAAGAATGAGATAAAGACTTAGCCTTCTATAAGATAAATGATATTAAAAAGAAAGATAGCCTTTTTTAACTAAACAAAATCTTTAAATATTTCGTGATCTTACCCTTTTGTCCTAACAACATCATACTATAGGCATATGGTTTTGTTTTACTTACTATTGTAAAAAAATCTTTAATATTGTTTGAAATAGATATTCGGGGAATTAACTTACAATTACCAGTAATACCAAGATCGATCAACTTTTTAAGAAATAATAACTCAAAGATGTTATTTTTTATATAAAAATATTTGGATCCAATAATAAAAACATATGACATTAGTATTTTTTCTTGTTGCTGAATACTATTGTTTGAATAGATGGCTGGCGTACATCAATGCTCATTAAGAGTTTAGAAACTCGAAGTTAAACTTGTGAATGTATGCACATAGTTCACTACAATTAACAATAAAAACAATATTAAAAACTTAATAATTGTAAAATTATTGCGTATAAAGAATCATGCACATGAATTTGTATTCGTGTACAAGAATTCAGGCTCAACTAATATGTAATAATTAATGGATTTTAAAAAATAGTGCACCTGCACCACAGTGCACCCCCGGATGACACACCCGGATCACCCCGGATTAGTGATCGATGGCGCACTTCAGATTACATAATCGATGTGATCAATGGTACGTTTTTTTTATTAAAAATTTTATTTAAGAATTACGATTTATAGCGATTGATAGATTTAATTTATTAATCTTGCACAACATGATACAATAATTATGTCATATTACAAATCGCATCAACTACCTGATCGCGATTACTAAAAAACAACCCTACCTACCCTTACCCTAACCCTAACCTAACTAATAGCGAAAACAAAGTATTTGCTACACATTCTCATATGCCACTTCGTTATACATATTACAGCTTGTGTTGCTTCACTTACGCTCAGCAACACAGACAGGGCTCGCTTCACTCACCCTGTAGTCTCTTCGCTTCAGCTATCGCCTCCGCTTCGCTCCCTTTTCTAAATATTTGATACAATCACAACTAATCTACTCTAACTTACTCTAACCCTAACCCAACCTAATGACTCATGGCGAAAATACACGTTAAACCGATCGTATCAACGACTATAAAAGTAATTCACCATTCTGATTACGGAGATACCAACAACGAAGGTAAAAAAAGAGATGAACTTGACAGAAGAAGATCCTTCATGAGATGCCAAAACCTAACGTATTTACAACGATAAAATAATACACCACCAAGAAAACTTTAAGACATTTAATGAACTTAGAAAGAAAAATCAAGCGTTAGTAAGCGTTCACAAGTAAAACAAACAAGAACAAAAATAATACATCCCAAGATTCCAAAAATACTCCCAGGAAAACTCAAAACGCGCTATAAAAATGAACAAGCGTTAATAACATATTCACAACTTAAATATAAACAACGATATAAACGAAGTCATGCTTCCCTAAAATAGCCACTACATTGGGCTACCAAAAAAGGCTCGCGGTAAATGGCTTCACCAACAACGACGGCATGAGATCACACGAAGGTCGGCAAAATCCCAGAAACACCAATAGCTACAGCCTTAATAACAATAAACAAACAATAACACAACAAAGTTATAATATCCACGACTACCAAAATAACCATAGCAACGATCACTCAACCGAATGGCGTTATTTATCATTTAAAAAAAAAGTTAGTAATGAAAAACCACAAAAACACAACAACAACGGAGCAAGGCTCTAAATCAACAAACTCACCTTCTCCACTGCCTCTCTACTGACAACAAGGTCTGACAAAAAACCTGCGCTCAAAGTCGAATACCACGAAATTGCACTAACCGCGAGTCCATGCCTACAACAGAACGTCAAAATCACACAACCGAAAACAAAGTCAGCAAGAATGGGCAGTCGAAAGGACCATAAATAACAAAAGGCGAAATCATGCCAATGACAACCATGACTGCTGAGATAACTACCAGTATAATTTGAAACGAATGTAAGTATATAATAAAAAAAAACAGTGATTATCATGATTATCGATCATCACTGATTGTTTATGTGTTTATGTACCCCGTGATCTGGGGGTGCACTATAGTGCACAGTGCACCAAAATATAGATTTCATAATTAATTTATTAAAAAATTTTTTGTATATTAACTCAAAGTTTTTTGTATTTAAACTACTACAATAACAAACTTTAATAAATTTCTTTATTCAACAAATATACAGCGATCAAATGCTTGAAGAAAAACCCATTAGCGAAAACAATATACCACCTGAATTTGAAGATACCTATAATTTCGATGAATATAGCAATTTTTTAGACATTGATAATGTTAATAACAATTTTAATACTAATTTTTTAAGTGAAGATAATTTAAATGATGATAATTCAAATGAAGATAATAATTTAAACGAAGATGATTTTACAGCTCAATCTGCACCTATTACCCAATATTTTCCATCATCTGAAGCTTCTACAAAATCAAAATCAAAAGTAATAAATAAAAAAAAAAGGCCTGCAAAAAGCTGGGTATGGAAATATACTCGCCAAGATAGATTAACTAAAAAAAATATTGTTTAGTCCATATAAAAAATGACTATAGCACTTCTGAACGTTGTAAAACTGTATTTAAGCCCAAAACCTCAACATCTAGTATAGCTGCACATTTACGCACTAAACACTGAATTTTTAAAGTAAAAAAATGGGAAGCACAACCATCTAAATTATTAACTTCTCAATTAACTATTGATACAATGTTCGAAAACCAAGCAGAAAACAACACCACTCTTTCCGAAAATCAACAAATGCACATTACATACCGATTAGTTGCCTGGATAGTAGAATCAATGATGCCCTTAATTGCATAAATGGTGACCGGTTTCGAGATTTTTGTTATGAGATTAATAGACAATTCGAGGTTCCCTGTACTAATACAGTTAAAAACATAATTAAAGAATTAGTACTTTATGCGCATACTACTTTAAAAGAGATAATACACCAAACTATGATTTCAGTTTGTATAACAACCAATCTATGGACACAAAATCATGTTCCATATATTGGTATTACTGCACATTGGCTTTCTGAAGATTCATCATATACCAATCTCTAATTACAATTGAGCATTTTTCTTACCCGCATACAGGAGATTGAATCGAAGATATTCTACGTAAAGTTCTTGTTAAGTGGGAGATATTTGATAAACTTAGTACCATAGTAACTGATAATGCAACATCCATGTTAAAAGCAATTCAACAATTAGGTGCTAGCCATCTTGGTTGTACAGCCCACACTATTTACCTTGCAGTTACAGACGGTTTGAAAGAATGTGAAACCTTAATTGGACGTGCAAAATTGTTAAATAATTTTTTAGTAAAACGCGATACGTGGGTTGATTGAAAAGTTTTGCACTTAGATCAATATCTCAATCAGTTTTAAAGATATCATTTTAAAATTAATATACTTTAATATAGTGGTTATGATAATTCTATAAAAAAAATTTTGGCCATTTTTATCAAATAGTTTTTAAAATATTAAATTTTTAATTATGTATATAAAAACTATTATAAATTTTTATATATAAAAATTAGTTTAAAAATATTAAAAAAATAAAAATTTTAAACAAATTTCTTTAAAAATTTAAATAATAATAATTTCAATTATATAGTTTTTAAATACATAATTTATTTTTAAGTTAAAATGTTAAAATTTAAAAAATTTTAGATTTAAAAATTTTTTTATTTTGCGAAGCTATATATATTTTAAATTTTAATATTTTCAAATTTTATAAAAAATAATAATTTTTTTTTAGTAATTATCTTTTACAACTATTATATTTTTAAATAAAATTATTAAAATTTATTTAAAATTAAAATAATTAAAAATTCTTATATTAGTAATTTTTATCTATCAAATTTAGTAAATAAATTCCTATATATAGTAAGATATACATAGATTTTTAACATATATTAAAAATTTTTAAATAATTATAAAAAAAATTTTATTTATATAAATTTTAATTATACAAATGCAAATTATTATTTTAGATATATAAATTTTTTTATTATATAAAAATTTTTTAATAAATAAATTTAATTTGAATTTTTATTTTAATAATTTCCAATTGCTCAAGTTAATAAATTTAAAATCTAATTTTTTTAATAACTATCTTATTAAAGTTTAACAAAATTTTTTTTACAGAATTATCAGAACTAATATATTTATGTATATTAATTTAAAATTGTATCTTTAAAAATGATTAAAATATTGATCTAAGTTCAAAACTTTTCAATCACCCCACGTAAATACAGGTAGGCTGAAATTTTTGATATTCGGTAACACCTAAGTAATTTATAGGTCACAAACCAAATAATATCTTATTAGAAAATTTTGAAATCGATTAATATCATAGATTTTAATCAATTATAATTATTCCCAATGATTAAATGTATTTGAGATTTTTTATCATTATAATTGATATGTATAAAATAAATTGATTATATCGATTTTATACATCTTGATTGTAAATTGATTTTGATTTAAACTGATCTTTACTAATAATAATTTCTTAAAATCAATTAACAATAATCAACTAAAATGCTTGCAACTAAGTTATAATCAGATTTCAAAATTTTCAGATGAGATTAAATTAATAATTGTTATATTCAATTTTATTACTATTTTTTTTATGAAATAACACACAGAGGTGTTATTTTGAATTTTGGCTGAAATTTGAAATTACACTCCTGCATGTCATTCTACAAAAATACAGTATAAATAATCCTATTAAAAAAATTTCAGTAGCTAATAAGAAGATAATTAACTATATTGTGATCGGTCATCATCTTTATCAAAATACAGATTGCAATTTCAAAAAATACAACAAGATATAATTGAAAAAAAAGAAATACAAGACAGTTTACTATGAATATACGTATCTTGGAGCCTATATCAAGTGACACTACTACGAGATGGAACTCTACTTTCTTTATTCTAAAGCGTCTTCTTGAACTTCGGAAGCCTATTGCAGAATTGACTATAAAATTAATAAATGATCCAGACCGTACAGTCCGTGCTGATGGTAATATTTTAAAAGAAAGAAAGTTATCAAATAATGAGTGAAAAGGGCTAGAAGAGTTATGTTGAATTTTATATCCTTTTGCCCAAGCATCAATATTTATGGGTGGTGATCAATACCCAACATTGGGTATAATGTATCCAACCATAAAACATCTTTTTAAAAATTTAGATCAGATTGAACACACACTTATATATCCCTCGATTATTGAAACACACAAGACTCTACGTACATCACTAGCATCACGATGGGACGATCCAAAAATGGATGGATGGTTAGCTACATTTCTTGATCCTCGTTTTAAAACATTATCAGCTGCATCATCTGTAATACAACAAGAGACAATGCAAGAGTTACATAGAAGGCTTGACCTTTCTCAGCAAGAAAAAAGTATACCATCGGTTAATCAAATTCCAAAAACTGACATGGCCTCGTTTTTTGATGATGAAATATCATCCTCCTTTTCCCCTGTTGATATTGAACTTCAAATGTATTGTTCAATTCTGGAAATCCCTAAATACGATTCAAAAGACCCGCCTTATGAGAAATATAATCCATTGAATTGGTGGAGAGAACATAAAAGCTCATTACCTCTCCTTGCAGAACAAGCACGAATTTTTCTAGGAATACCGGCAACTTCTGTTACTTCAGAACAGTTATTTTCTGATGCAGGCAATACTATAACTGATAAACGTAACCGCCTTAAACCCAATACTGTTCACGATCTACTATTCTTAAAAGAAAACTCCAAAATTATTAATGTGTATCCTTGTTTATAACAAAATAGACGTGCAATCATGTAAACTTTGAATTTTTTTAAAAAAAAAATGAATTTTTAAAATCGAATTTAAAAAACTTTAAATTTTATTTAGTTTTCTTCTTTCTATATTACAATTTCATATTAAAATTAGACTAGAATAAACAAAGTAAATAAATATTAAATAGAAATAAAATATGTGTCAAGTATGTACGTGGCGATAATTTTTGGTCATATGTAGTGTTACAAATCGAAAATCGATTAATTGATTAATTGATTAATCGATTAATCGATCAACCCGATTAATCGATTAACCAGATTAACAATTAATCGATCAATCGATTAATCGATTAACCTGATTAATCGATTAATCAATCAATTGATTGACTAACTAGTCGCTTAACTAACCAGTCGATTGGTCAAAATCTGTGTAAACTTGATGATTAATAGGTTGATTAGTTGATTTGGAACTATCATGATTAAGCGTAATGAATTTGAATTGTAATGACATTCTTGATCATAACTTGCTTATCAATATTTTAGTCTTAACATTTTGATCACGGGTTGCATAACCAATCAAAAGCGTTAAAGCATAATAACTTGATAACCCTGGTTTTGGGATAATGGGTCTGCCATATTGGTTGCGTTGATTAGAAGTCTGATCTTGGTGTAGTTTTAAGATTGCTTTTAAGTTTTCGATTAAATCATAAAGAGTGTAGCTATCTCAAGTTTTAGGGTCATTAGGATCGATAACTTGGGCTTCAGTGATCTGTTTGAGGAGTACATGAAATTTTTCTAGTTTGGTTGCATAATTTTTTAGGCATAGTTTACTTCAGCTTTTAAAGGATTTTTTTGTTGGTAGTGCTGCACTATAAGTTTGTCTAATTCATGAAAGAGCAGCCAGAAAACAGGTTAGTTTAGAGGCCAGGCAAATTTTACATTTTCACAGGGTTGTCCATTGAATTTAATTCAACCGGAGCTATCACCGCATTCGGAGTATTTAGAGGAACAAAGCGATTGGCCAAGCGATTGGCCATATAGCAGTAGCCATTAATTGCAACAGGTAAAATAATCTCCATAGCTGATTTAATTTTTGGCTAGGTTTAGCCATTTTTATGAACTTTTTCATAGTTTAGATTATGAAAGCATACTTTTTAAATAATATGCTCGTCTCCTTTTTATAATAATAGCATCTTATATTAATAGGGTTAAGGCTTATTCTGCTTAGTAGCCGTGGCTAGCCAATGAGACTTTTTAATCTCTCCTGCTCCCATCTGCTCTGCGTCTGCTTAGCATTTTATGCATTGCTTTCGGATCCTTCTCTACTAACGAGCTGCGGAATCTACTTAACTGTGACTGACTTGATTAAGCTCTCAGGAATTCATTGTTTCTTGGGCTTTAATTTAGAACTTTCTTTCGGTCTTTTGAGCGGATCAGGCTATAGGTGATGGTTCTCTCCTCGACTTACCCTATGCAAGCAGGAAGCACCAAACCAGTGTCAAGGAGATAAGAGAACTTAGCAGTTTATCGCTAATCTGGCTTGGCTCATATGTTTCTATTGCTTCGTCAGAAAAGCAACAAATCTGAGTTCAGATTCTACATGTGTGTCCTCCCTTCAATATTTTTATAAGGTCAGTGGTAGTTTAGGTTTCAAAGATTTAAGTAAGAGTTGTGGCTTTGAATGGGGTTGGAGAAACGATTATCTAAAAATCCTTGATTTTCTTCAATAGCAACATGTTTCTGCTTGGTGGTCCAGATTAAGCATAAATTCTTTGATTAAATTAGCATTCTCTTTTGCGAATTTGAAGCGGAGAGTAGGTTTAGATTGGAAGTGAGTGTAATCTATTGGTTGCATTGAGTAGTTTTGGAACTTTGCTTTGCTCTAAGTGCAAATTTAAGAATTCTACTTTTTGGCAAAGTAAGAGCAGGCTAGTGATTAAATATTCTTGGGACAATTTTGGCCGCAGGTTGGCAACGAAAAGTGATTATCTAAATCTTTAGAATTAATTTTTTCTTAGTATCTGCTAATATATTCACTATTTTTTATATTAATATATTTTTTTATCTATTGTGGAGCAATTGTTCTTTTTTTTGGATTTGTACTTGCACTTGCATTTGTTCTTGTACTTGCACTTGCACTTATTCTTTAACTTGAGACCATTATACAAAACGATTTCAAATTCATGAAACTTTTGATTAACTTTTTTTAACTATTTCTTCACTCAAAAAGTTCGTATTTATTCACTAATCGTAATCGATTAGTCAATTAATCAATTATCGATCAATCGATTTAATCGATTAATCGATTAATCGAATGTATCAACTAATCGATTAATCAATTAACTGGTACAATCGATTTTTAATCGATTATTAAAAAAAAATTTATCCAATGCATTTTTTGGTTCGATTTGTAACACTAGTCATATGATCAAGGTTGACCAATCAGATTGGCGATATTTTCATAGTCGATTTTAGTCAACTAAACCGATTTTGAAAAATCGCCTTAGTTGAGTCGATAAATTTAGATCGACTACAAACACTATCGAATACTATATCAGAGCTTTTTTTATCTTGCATTTAATATTTTTTCTGATATAGCCAATTGCATTCAATTAGTGGACTGTGTGCAAGAACTTGTTTTCAACAGGTGATTATAGTACCTTCATAGTAACTCTAGCCAAAATTGACATTACGTATTTCCAAGCAATTCATTTCCGCCTCTAACAATTATTCCCACTTTAATTTTCACATCCTGTAAAAAATAACTTAATGATTACCTTTTACTTTTCATCAATTTCTTTAGCTAAAAAACTAAAACTAACAACAAAAGCAACTTTCAAAAAAAAATAATTTCTAAAAAAAAATGTTCAGCTTACATAGCAGAAAGAAAACTTGAAAAAAAGCTTGGTCGATCCTAAACAAAACCAACTAATCTAAAAAAAAATTATGCCCACATATTCATTTTTTTTTTTTTATCTTTTAATATTTTTTTCTTTTTAATTTAATTTTTTTACTTTTTTTTTCTTTTCTTTTATTAGTTTACCTCTAGAATTAAAGACTCGATTATGGAAGTTATGTACTAGTAAGTATAGGGCAGTTCTTTCTTCCAGGTTCTTAAATCAATTTTTATTTAACATCTTTTATATTTACTACTGGAACCTTTCTAAATTTGGGCTTGCACGATATATATGGTTGTGGGTTTTTATTTTAACAGTTTTTTTATACTCTTCTTTCTCTGCTCCAATTTCTTTTTGATAACAACCACTAATATATAACATTTTTTTGACAAGTTTCATTCAGGTCAATATCTTCTCTTCTGACAGTTATCCTAAATTTATCAACCTTTTTCATCTATTTTGTGCTAATACAGTATAAGGCTTCTCCTTCAAGAATTATTTCATCATTGTTTTTTTTATTACTTTCATCATCTTTGACTAATGTTTTTCAATTACAGTCAGACCTCCCTATAGTCACACCTCTATTTAAGCACCCGATTTTGTGCGACGGACTCAAACATAGTAAAAAAACCTTATTATAGTCACAAATTGCTTATAGTCACTATCAACATGAAAATTAGATTTTTTAACAATCTTATTAATAAAAAACCCTCATTATAGTCACAATTTTTAACTAAATATGGATTATATAATCTGATTGGCCAATTTTCATATTCATGTATATTTAAAATTATCTATATGCGAAATGTGGAGCGCTTCCATCTAAAAGTTTTTTCCTTACTAAGTTAACGATACAAGTCCACTAATTGAAAGTTGTAGAGCTCGTCGAAACGCATCTAACGGTGTTTAAATCATCCAAATCGGCCCAGTGGATGGCGAGTTATCGCCGAAAAACGATTGGCCGACTATATAAAAATCCGTGACGGAGATTACATATGAAAATCACTATAGGCGAAATGTGGATTGCTTCCATCTAAAATTTTTTTTCTTACTAAGTTAACGATACATGCTCACTAATTGAAAGTTGTAGAGCTCGTTGAGACGCATCTAACAGTGGTTAGATAATCCAAATCGACCCAGTGGATGGTGAGATATCGTCGAAAAACGATTGGCTGACTATATAAAATCTCTTAAATATTGTTTACATAGAGATTATATAGTCGGCCAATTGTTTTTTGACGATATCTCGCCATCCAATGGGCCGATTTGAATGATCTAACCACTGTTAGATGCATCACGACGAGCTCTACAACTTTTAATTAGTGGGCATGTATCGTTAACTTAGTAAGAAAAAAATTTTTAGATGGAAGCATGCCACATCTCGCCTATAGATAACCATAATGAGGTATTTTATTTATAGTCACACCTCTTTACAATCACCAAAATAGGGTGCGACGGACTTGGTGATTATAGAGAGGAACGACTGTACTTTCTTCTAGAGCTTCATTGTTAATGATTTTCTCTTTTAGATTCAACTTTATTTCTCTAGCCTTGTCTATCTTAGCAGCATCATGGTAATCTATTGAGAGTTCAACTTCCATACTATTTTCAAATCTAAGTTGAACCACTTTGTCCATATGCCTTATTTTGGCAGCTTTTATAATGATATTGGGAGCTTTGTTTATTTCTTTTATTTCTTCTTTTTTTCATCTTTATATTCATTCTTTTCAATTTCAAATTCCACTTTTTGTCCTTTTTAACACTAATTTCACCTCAAACTTCTCAGAGAACTTCTTTTTTTAGGGTCTACTTATGAACAATGGCTTCACACTCAGTGGCAAAACTTCAGAAAACTTATCCAAGTTAACTACTTCTTCAGAACCAATATCATTCTTATCGAAAGGTTCTTTTAGGATGAAATATGAATCAAGAATTTCTGCCATAGGAACTTTCATATTCTAAGACTTTGAAAGAACTTTTAGTACAGGAGCTACATAGAGTACAAAGGCGGACTCTTTATAGATGAGAAAATTTAATATATAGGGGTAGGTATATGATATCTTTTTCTTCTTCTTGTATTATTCTTCTAAGATTTCCACTATAAATTCCAAAGCTTGAGAAATTTGCTTGTCATCAAGCTTGTAGTTTCTAAAAGATTTGACAATAATTTTTTTTGCTATGATAGCTGCTTTTATGTGAGTACTTCAAAAAGGGCAGTACATATTTTGCCAAGTAGGTCACTTGTGGGCACTTATTAACAATATGACCTCTTTTCTTACAATAAACCCATTTTATTCTTTCATGGTTTGGTCGATTGGAAGTTTCAAGAATTCTATGGGGCTTGAGATGGTCATATCTTTGTTATTTGGGCTTTTTCTGTCTTTGGGTTTGATTAACTTTGGCAGTGAGTAAATATCATACATTTTTTTTATAACACAGATGAATTTGGCATATTTATAAAATTTACACAAAAAAATAAGATAGACAAAGTTCATCAGTCTAAAAAAAAACAAATAAACAAGCAAACTAACAAGTGCACTATTCCTTTAGTGCCTCTAAAAACTAACAAAAACAAAAAAATAAAATAAAACAACCAAAAAAACAAAGAGGAAACATTGCCATATTTGCAAATTTGTACAAGTGTTTCAAATTTCACAGTTACCACCAAATTGTCAACAGTGAAAATCTGAGCTAATGTTATAGGACAAACAATCAAAAAACTAAAACATCTCACAATATGCCCAATGTGAGAGGTGGTATGATTTGGCAAGACTAAAGCATATCAGATATAAGATGAGTTTACGAGACAAGTTTATTATCGTAAATGAGAGACAAAGAAACCAAGATCAGTTTCTAATTTTTATTTAATAATCTCATGCTTGTTATCTATCTAATTCTCATATTGTTAAAGCATATAGCAGTGAATAAAATCTATGTGCACATGTTTTTAAAAACTTTCACATATTTTTAGCTGGGAATGTGCATGTAATTCACAGGATTTCCAGCTATATAGTGCACCAAAATTATTAATAAAATCTTAACTATGTGCACATTGTGCACATTGTGCACATAGTATAAGACTTAAATATAATTGTTACATAGTTTCAAAATAGTCTTTGTATTTGGTTCAAGGCATGTTGGCAGAAAATAAAACTATATATGTAATCAAAGAAATAGAAGATCAGATTAATAAAATAAAGATTATAATAATCGAAATGTAAAGTGAATAGCTTATGTAATATATGTGATATCAAGATCAGATTCATTTATGTGTTATAATTAGTTATGGCAAAGTAATTAATACAAATTCCATTATTAATAACAAATATAAAAGTAGTATAAAAGTATTTAATAGATAAAGTACATAAATGATGTAATTTAAGCGAGTATAAAGGGTCAAAAAAAGAAAATAAAGAAAATCAGCCTTTCATTTATTAAAAAAAATCGTAAAATGGTAATATGCAAGCATATCTGACAAATATGTAAGTTCATTGTAAATTCTGTTGTAGCGAAAAAAACTATATTAAGTTAGACTTGTAGCTTGCTACTCATTAACTCTGTAATAATAATAATAATGATTAGTATATAGATATAATAAATCTCAATCAAAATTAATTTAGTCATGAATGAATCTAAAAAAAAGTTTTATTGTAACAAATAATAAAATATTATTATAATTGCATAATGAAACGCACTTTTAAAATATTAAATAATTGTTAATTAAATCATATATAAATTAGATAGCTGCGCAACGCCATTGCATGAAACCAGAAACAGAAGTCCTTGATAGTAGTTAGATTTGAATGTTTTATATGATAAAGAAATATGCAGTTGATTATTAACTCAATTATCTATATAAGAAAAAGGTAGTTCAATCATTTTTAGTCATTTTTAATAATAATTACTTATTATATAACAGTCAACAAAGCTTTATCAATTTTTAACATTAGTATAGATTAGATTTTTTATAGTTATTGTATGGGTTGCAGTGAATAACCCAGTTACACACGGGTTTATATTCTGTGCCGAAGGCACAGGATTTAAATATGAACCCGTGTGTATAATGGGTTATTCGACATACCTATACAATAACTATCTTATTGCACGGTGTTTGACATAACAATCCCGTGCCAATAAGTAAATGAAAAAGTACAGGTTGTTACAAGACCCATTATTTTGTTATGCTTTGATATGAAAAAAAACAATGATTGTATGCACCTGCAAGTATTATATATTCATACTGTAAGAAGGTGGTAAATATCAGATAATCAAACAGTAAATGCGAATTTGGAAAATGATTTACGGGCTTTCCCTATTTTGTTAACCATTGTATTAACTTATTGTTATATATAATGGCAAGTGAATCAAAATCAATAACATAAAATTTTCAGAATCGGGTCTTATTCTATATAGATATAATGGCAATCAAAGATCAGCAATTAGACAACAACTATGAGAAAATAATTTGAAGAATCGAATATTGCTTGGCTAACAATTTTATGCAATACAAAATGCAGGAGCAAGTTATATCAAATATAACAATTTAACATGCAAAGCATTCACACCTTGCTTCACTATATGCATTATCAAATAAGATGCAAGTTTTTGCATATGAATTGATTATTTTGCAATATAACCATACACCATGTGAAATTTTCAATGACACTCCGTTCCTGGTAACAAAAGTATATAAAACTAGCGAAGTAAATTTATTAGATATTTTATTAAGTTCATCTAAATTTTTAAATTTGCCTCATATATTTATTAATCATTTCTTTGCTTTATAACACTATCATGGCAATAGAAAAATATATTATATGCCTTGATAAATCTAATGAAAAAGAAACTCAAAAATCTCAAGCATCTCAAGAAATTCAAGAAATTCAAGAATCTCAAGAGTTTTAAGAATTTCAAGAATCTCAAGAATTTCAAGAATTCAATATATTAGCTAGTTCTTCAATTATTAAACAACCAAACTGGGTGAAAAACCTAAATTAGAGCGGCTTACTAAATCAAACTTGCGCTTTAATCCAGTATGGTGAAACTGATGTCCATGGCTTAAAGATCAAAAAGTAGATAGAAAAGTTCTAATGTTTTGTACATGGTGTCAAGATATAAAAGCTAAAAATGTTTTTGCGCAAAATGGATATGAATAGCTAAAAGAGAAGTCTTTGATATGACATAGTAAAATTTGTGAGCATATTATTACTACTAAAGGTAAAGTATAGGGTAGCAAAACTTTAGCAGTTTTACAATTCAGTATAGTAAAACTAAAGCAAAAGCTTTAGCAAGTATGCATAATATCTATTTTTACCAAAACACCACTTAGCTCTTAATATTTTTTTCTGATCTTTGTAATTTAGTAAATTTTATACATTTAAATTATAATGAAATAATTTATCATAACCCACCTTGTACTCTTGATCCACCTCATCTTTACTTAGAAGAAAATAACAACTTTGATTCTACTAATGATAAAAATTATGCTACTTATCAAAATCCTGTTGCTGGACGTGAAATATTAGAATTATTAGCATATGTAATTGAGAAAGATACTATTGCAGAAATTATCAATTCACCATTTTGGAGTATTCTTCTTGATGAATCAAATACTATCACTAATGAAAAAACTCTTGCAATTGTTTCAAAACATATTGCTAATAATATTCCAGTAATACAATATATTGAAATGATTTTATTAAATGAAACTATAGCTAAAGCAATTTTAATAAATTTAAAGTTGTTATGTACTGCCAAAGGTCTTGACTTAATTCGCTTAATTCATTTTGGTTCGGATGATGCAAGTAATATGACTGGTAAGCTATTTATTACTATACTTTTATATTAATCTATTATAATAATAATATTTTTAATATTATACTATATAAAATTAAAATTTTTAGGATTACATAATGGATTAGGCGCAAGATTAAAACATAAAAATTTATTTATTTTAGCCAACCATTGTATTACCCATCATTTTCATTTGGTAGCAGAAGATGCATCAAAAATTTAATATATTTCTCTGATTATACAGCAGTGGTTAGGGAATATATACCTATTGGTCAGCTTCTTATAAACGAAATACTCTTTATGAGTTGTTCAAAATAAAAATATTTATCATAAATTTTTGTCTGTTTTAAATATTTTGATACACGCTGGTTATCATGGGCAAATGTTATTAATAATTTATACCAGATATTGGATGATGTTAAAAAGCACTTAGTAGAGAAACTACTACTTCTTCATTATATTTATATGATGCAATGGATCAGGATTTTTTTCTTGTTACATATTTTTTAGCTGACTTGTTTTATATTATATGTAAAGTAATTAATATATTTCAGTCAAATTATGTTTTACTTGGTAAAATTAAATCTCAATTATCTATGGCAATTAAAAGTATTACAACAAAGTTTATTGGTTCACTAGGCAATCAACTACAACTAGGCATGCAGCTTCTTAACTATATAACTGCGAATAGAATATCAGCATCCCAACTTCCACAATTTGTGATACAATATGCAACTAATATAATTACAAGTTTGTGAAGTCGATTTCCAGATCTAATCTGTATCATGCATTAAGAATTGTAGATCCGCATAAAATTCCAACTGAATGGCAAGCTTTAAATAATTTTGGAAATGATGAATTTATATTTTTAGGTAATTATAATAATAAAGAAATTGAAAGTAAATACAGTATTTTAGCTCTAAAGCTTGATAAAACTAAATTATTTGAAGAGTGGAATTTAGCTAAACATTTAATTTTAAATTTTAAACACTTTTGTTTTGTTAAGGCTTGGCAACATATACAGTATTAGAAACAACTAATGTTTCTGAGCAATTTCTAAATATAACTTGCTTAGCTATTATTGCATTAATAGTTCCTTTATCAAATGGCTATGTTGAACGTGTATTTTCTCATCAAAATATAATCAAAACTAAATTAAGAAATAAAATGTCAATTTCTACACTTAATAATCATTATTAATCGCTCTTAATGGACCTTCAATTGAAAATTTTGATTTAGAGCAAGCATATAAAAATTGGGTCTCAAAAGAAAGAACGGTATTAAAAATTTAAAATCAAATATTTATTTTTATAAAAATGTTTCTATTTAATTGAAATAGATTTTTTTTATTTAATTTAAAATTTTTGCTATAAATATATATTTATAAAATTATAAAATAATGTAGTAAAAGGTTTTAAATTAAAAAATTAGTATTTTTTAAAAATAAAATATTAAAAATTTTACTTTAAAATTCAAAGACAAAAAATTATATAGCAATATACGAGATAAAATTTATAATATCTTTTTAATTGCTTAAAAATTATTTTATTTAAAATTAAATATTAAATTATCTATTGTAAAATTTCTAATTATTTGCTAATTAAAATAAATCAATTATATATTATATATTTTAATTTTAAAAACTTATTGTGATAGATTTATATTATTTTACTAATAATAATTCTGTAAATCTTTTAGCTTATAATTTACAAGCTTATAATTTACAAGTAAATTTATCTGTTATTTTATAGATAATCAATTTAAAAACCAGTATACAAACAGTTTATTTTACTAATTAATATAATTAATTTTATAGGTTTAGGTCGCAGATAAATTAGTCTGAGCTTCAATTCTTGCATGTAATTTAAATTTTGTATTTATACAAAGAAGTATACTCCATGTAGTAGCTTTTCTAAATTGCTAATAAAGATATAAGCAATACCTCACCTTAATACCAAAAAAAAATATAATTAATTTTATAGTGCACATATTTTAAATTTGTGCACATATAATAAAACTTTATAGTGCACTAATTTTAAAATTATTCATATAAATTAAGTGTGCACTGTGCACAACTTTCATATGTTTTTGAGTGAGATTTTATATACTGGCATAGGACCCCAAACTATATATAGATAGGTTAGGTATGAGTTTGCTTACTTTTGAGGTTTTTTATACAGATATTTTCTATTTATAGTAATTTTTTGCTTATTTTTGAAGTTTTTCTGCAGATATTTTCTTTTTTAGTAATCCTATAATTAACCTGACCTATTTATGTATATTTCGGGGTCCTACTGGCATACAGTACATGATTTTTTTATACTATTCTACTTCTAATGAGATTTTTAATTTTTATCTTTTATTCTACAATTTTTCTCACTCGAATATCAGAACACACTATATCAGAGCTTCTTTTATTTTGCATTTATGTTTTTTTCAATTTAGCCAACTTTATTCAATTGGCATGCTGTGCACAAAAACTGGTTTTCGATGTGTGATCATAGTACCTCTAGCAAAAATTAATGTCACATGTTTCTGAGCAATTCATTTTTCGTCTAACAATAGCAATAGTGCCTTTTTTGTTTTATATATAAGTTAAAGCAAAACTAGTTACTAAAACATGATTAATTTTATGCAATCAAAAAAAGAGCTCTATAACTTTAAAGAGAACATTATGTGGAATCTAATAAAAGTATTTTTACTTATCAGTTATATACTTTAATAGTTCAAAATTTATTTCGATTTAAATTTATAATTTTTTTTAATTAGCGATCATGTCATAATTTTATTTCTAAAAATAGTTACATTATCTAATGCTAGTACTATTTTCAGTACTTTGTATCTTACAACTAAACTACAGCCACTCGGTTACTCTAGGCACTAGTGTATAAAATAGCATGATAAAAATCTGGATCTACTGTTTTTTATATTGCATATGCTAGTATTTTAAAATTGGGCTAATACAACAAACAGTGCATGATCCAGAATTTTTTGAAGTAACTAGTGCATGCATTATGTGCCCCAATGATCTGATGATCATTTCTACTAATACAGGTTTTTTTTTTGAACTGGTATTTTTTTATATAATAGGTGCATATACCGGTAAATTAAAATTTCTATTTTAAATACTGCTAGGAAACTGTGTATGACCTGCTAATAAATTTAAATTTGATAATAATAATAATAATTATAATTATAATATGTAATTATTTAGCAGTTAGAAATATCAGGTCTTTGGTTGCAGATTATGCAGATCACAGAAAAATTTTGATTAGTAAAATTTATTATATGATCTTCACTATATTTGTATTTGTTATACTATTTCCCAGTATTGTTATGGGCAGTGTATAAAATCTCACCTCAAAAACATGTGAAAGTTGTGCACATGCACACTTAATTTATATGAATAATTTTAAAAATTAGTGCACTATAAGGTTTTATTATATTATAAATATATGTGCACAAATTTAAAATATGTGCACTATAAAATTAATTATATTAATTAGTAAAATAAACTGGTTGTATGCTAGTTTGTAAATTGATTATCTATAAAATAACAGATAAATTACTTGTAAATTATAAGCTTGTAAATTATAAGCTAAAAGATTTACAGAATTATTATTAGTAAAATAATATGAATCTATCACAATAAGTTTTTAAAATTAAAATATATAATATATAATAGATTTATTTTAATTAGCAAATAATTAGAAATTTTAAAATAGAAAATTTAATATTTAATTTTAAATAAAATAAATTTTAAGCAATTAAAAAGATATTATAAATTTTATCTCATATAAAGATTTTTATAAAAATAAATATTCAATTTTAAATTTTTAATACCGTTCTTTCTTTTGAGACCCAATTTTTATATGCTTGCTCTAAATCAAAATTTTTAATTAAAGGTCCATTAAGAGTGATTAATAAATGATTATTAAGTGTAGAAATTGATTTTGTTTCGTATTTTAGTTTTGATCATGTTTTGATGAGAAAATATACATTCAACATAGGCATTTAATAAAGAAACTATTAATGCAATAATAGCTAAGCAAGTTATATTTGGAAATTGCTCAGAAAAATTGGTTGTTTCTAATATATGTTGCCAAGCCTCAACAAAACGCTTTAGATAATTTAGTTTTATCAAGCTTTAGAGCTAAAATACCGTATTTACTTTCAATTTCTTTATCATAATAATTACCTAAAAAATATAAGTTCATCATTTTCAAAATTATTTAAAGCTTGCTGTTCAGTTGGAATTTCATATAGATCTACAATTCTTAATGTATAATACAGATTAGAATCCAGAAATCGACTTTGCAAACTTGTAATTATATTAGTTGCATATTGTATCACAAATCATAGAAGTTGAAATGCTAATATTCTATTCGCAGTCATATAGTTAAGAAGCCGCGTGCCTAGTTGTGGTCAATTGCCTGGTGTACCAATAAACTCTATTGTGATACTTTCAATTGCCATAGATAATTGAAATTTAATTTCACCAAGTAAATCATAATTTGACTAAAATATATTAATTACTTTACATATAATATAAAACAAGTCAGCTAAAAAATATGTAACAAGAAAAAAATTCTGATCTATTGCATCATATAAATATAATGCAGTAGTAGTAGATTCTCTACTAAATGCTTCATCCAATATCTGGTATAAATTATTAATAATATTTGCTCATGATAACCAGCGTGTATCAACAATATTTAAGGGTAGGGTGTATATAGATCATTTTTCATATGATCTACATGGTAGATTGAATTTTTATATAGTAAATAAAAATATGCTTCTAATAAAACTTTATATTATCTAGTCAATTTTTACCATATTTAATGCCTTTAAGCGATTTGTTGTCAATGAATTTATATATTTGGAATTGATTATCAGAAGCGGAGTTTTGTTCTTGTAGATTTTGGCCCGTTTTGGAAGGTGTACTAACTATTTATGTATATTTGGGTGAAACTTTGTCAAACAAATTTTATAGTACATTGTACTTTACAGTACGTATGTATATACGTACATTTGTACGTACGTATATACTGTGCATACAAACAGTATGAACTACGTACAGTACGTTGTACTGTCTGATTTTTACTTTTTTAATTACTTTTATGCTTGGTTTGGTCTAAATTTATATATTCATTTTTTGTACGTTTAGTAAATTTTATTTTTTTTCAATTCAGATATTTTACCGAACTGATGAACTGATAATCAGCGATTGATAAAGACCATCATAGAGGCTCTCGGCAAAAAAAATTAAGTTATTTGAAACAAACAAATACGTAATTAGTAAATATATAAACATGTATTCATTCATATGTGACACAAAATAAAGTAATAATAAGTAAAAAATGAATCGTTTAAGAATAAATTTGTTACAGTAATTTTTTAAATTTTGTTATACATTGTAAAAAATAAACTGGTTTTTAAACTTATTATAACTTATATGTTTTTATTTATGTAAATGATCACCTTTTACAGTATATGATTTAATTTTTCATCAATCTGTATATTTAAATTGAATTACTAAAATTGAATCATATTGTATGTGATTTTATAATTACTAACTAATATACTTGAACTTATACAATTATTCATAAGTGGTTATGCAATATTGTTGTGCAAAACCAGGAACGGGTAGTCAGTATGTTATGATGCCAGATATTAAGTGCAAATAAAATTATCTGATGTAATTTTTTCTAAATGCACATTAGAATTTGTTTATATATACATGATTTGACTATTGTAACTATCCAGATGTACTGGTTGGCTATTTATTATAGTATTCAAATTTTGATTTGCAATCTGATTAAGACGTATATGTTCAGTGTTAATTTCATGTTTTTATTTTGTTTTTTTATAAATATACAAGTTGTGTGAAGTTACAAATCGAGTCAGGATATCACTTAATTTGTCTGATTAATCATGCAACCAATTTAAGAGTTAGTTTACTAAACAATGTAGGGGGGCGCCGATAACGTATGTAAGAAGGACAATGAGATGCCTAAATAAATATTGTATTTATTTATCAATGATTACCTTTTATGGTATATGATTTGATTATTCATCGATCTGCTATATTTAAATCGAATTAAAGTTTGATTACTAAAAAATGAGGTCATATCATGTGTTATTTTATAATTATTAACTAATTAATATACTCGAACTTAACAAAATTATTCGTGAGAGAAGAAGTCTGTGCATTATGGTGCCAGATACTATGTGCAGCTAGAACTATTTAACGTAATTTTTTCTAAACGTCTCTTAGATTTTGATTGTGTATATGTTATTTACTATTGTGACTATCAGATATACTGGTTAGTTGTTTATCAGTTATAGTAATCAAATTTTGATTTGCAATCGGATTAAGGCATATCTGGTCATTGTTAATTTCATATTTTTATTTGAGTTTTGCTAAATCTCACTGGCGATGATTATCACCGCTCATATGTTCAACCAATTAGATCGTAGAATCTTGTATAACCAAAACAAAAACAAAAAAATAACAAAACTAAGAAAAAATCTAAAAAATCTTAGACAACAAAATATTTTACTATGATAACTTATCTTCGGGCACTAAGTAAAAGTTTTTAGCGCAAAATTTTACTATAATATGCCTTCCTAACCCTAATCCTGACCCTAACCCTAAACCCTAATCTTAGTTTTTTAAAAAGTTTATTATAGAGCGGTGACGATTACTGCCGGTAAGATTTAGTAAAATTCTTTTTATTTTTTTTTTATAAATATACAAATTATGTGAGGTCATGAATCGTTTGGATCCGGGTCGAGATATCACTTAATTTGTCTGATTAATTATGCAACCAATTTAAGAATTGGTTTACGAGACAATGTGGGGAAAGCGTCGATGAAGTATTAGTTTTTAAGTTATGCAATAATAATAATTTTCAAGGAGAACAGTGAAATGCTAAAGAATAACGAATAAAAATATTGACTTGATACATGATTAATATTCTAAACAGAATCCAGAATAAAACAAATATAAACAGTATCATTTATATTATGTCAGTATCACAAGTATATTCTTAATAGAAATGCTATTTGGTTAACGATTATACCGAATAGATTAGAAGCGTAAAATATTTACAAGTATTTTGATTATTATATGGAATTTTGTAATTACTAGCGAGTTCTAATTTCTTAAAAAAATTCTGATATGATAATTTATAACGTTGGGATAGAAGTTTGTTATGACAAAAATCTTACGAAATAATTTGTGCGACTCATCAGGTCAAGCAATAATTGTTATAAAATAACTTAGATAAAAGTAAATTTATGTTGATTTGTTTTTTTCGAAAAACAAAATTTATAATAAACATTTTTCTTCTTATTAGATTCGGATTATGCAAAACACCCGAACAGATTCCTGACGTTGCCAAAAAACAAACATGAGTGCACTCTACTTAAAAAATGTGAAAACTATTAATTACACTGTTAAAACGTGTATAAATATTCGAATATATGTACAAATTATTTAGCATTTAAGGTCATACAAAGTTAATTTTTCATTTTGCATTACATGAGTTTCAAAATTCCCGGTCGGTCGGTCAGATTTTTTTTTTTAATCTATTATAAATTAATAGCCTTATGTCACATAAAGTTAATTTTATGCTTTGCATAACATGAAATCAGAAAATTGGGGGGTTAACAGTCAAATTTTCTATTGACACTGTCGGGTAATTTCAAAAAGTTAATGTCGGCATCGGGTGATACCGGAATAATTTAAGGGAAAAAATTAAATAACAAAAATAGAATAATTAGAACATTTGAGACTTAAAAAAAAAATTTAGAAAAATTAAAAAAATAGGTCGCCGGGTAATACAAAATGAAAATTTAACTTGCGTGGCCTAATATTTAAACAAACGAATATTAATTTTATAATTCATTTACATTTTTTATTTATAAATTATTAATTTTTTGATTTTTTTACTTTATTACTATTACTATTATTATTATTTATTTATAAATTCTTAATTCACATTTTTTCTTTGTTAATAAATAGATACTGATTCTAAACAACACAGATTTTACAATTCATGAGTAACACATATCAATTTTACAAAACACCCAAACATATTTCTGATATTGCCAAAAAACAAACACGAGTGTACTCTACTCATTGAATGCAAAAACTATTGATTATACTGTTAAAACATGTATAAATATTCAGATATGTGTACAAAATTATTTCGCATTTAAATATTTAGATGAGCGTACATTAATTGATTCACGCTTTTTATTTATAATTTATTAATCTTTTAATTTCTTTACTTTATTACTGTTATTATAATTATCAATTTTAAAATTTTTTTAATGGTTTCTTTTCTTTTTATTAATAAAGATACCGATTCTAAAACGACACATGAATTGGTTCACGAGTAACACGTATCAATTCAGAATTGATATAAATTCGGAATTTCAGAAATAACACGGAGGTTTATATTTGAACGTATTGATTATCTTTGTTGCGACTTCCAAAAAAAACTTAATGAACGTTTATTAAATCACACAATGTTAAAATAAATTTATGTTTTAATGTTAAAAAAATATTACTGAATATATAATTAATCAAAATGTAAATGGTTAATTCAATTCTGAAACTATTAAGATTAATTCCGTTTTTTCTTAAAATATTTACGGATTCAGATTTTAATATCTATACTTCACATTCTTTACTTTTATTTCCACGACCACAACTATTACCGCGACCACGACTACGTCCATGTCAACGTCCACATCCACGGCTTTTATTACACATGTTTTTGGTATAAAAACTATCGTCACTACTTTCTTCTTCGTCTTTCATATCACTATTTTGAGTTTTATCAAAATATTCATTGGTTGTATCATAATCCTTCAGTGCTTCACTCTTGTAATCAATAACCTCACACCTAACAAATTTTTCGCAATTTCGATCACATTTTTACTCTTTGCTCATTTTGCTGGTCTTGAATTTGATAATAAGACCTCAGACTTGTCTAACTCGAAATTATCTAGATTAATTGTATTCGCCAAAGTTGAAGGTCTAGGAACGTTTCCAGAACTTTCAGCGATACTTCGATAAGTAGCCAAAAGCTTAGACTGAGTTGATATAGATAACATAGTCGAATTTTGAGAATTATAAGAATCAAACACTTGCTTCTTAACTTCAATATGTAATTCGACATAATTAATGTCTTTAGCGTAGATATATATGTTATCCTTAATAATTTCTAATTCACTAACAACAAAAAGTAAAAACTCAGTTGGACAAATGGATGTTTTAAAATGTTGAAACCGAGAATTAGTATACGGAAATACAATATTACCATGAAATTAACATTTGAAGTGGTATAATTGTTGACTGAAACTTTAACAACAGCATTTTCATCATTTGGAGCTGTTTTTCAACTTCATTCTGAACGATACCAACTACCGAAACTCTCATTGGACAATTATTCGAATCGGGTATCTTATTGATACTAACACAGGTTGAAGTCGAGATCGTCATCTAAATTTAGTAATAGAAATGAACAATATTGTTAAAACTTTATACAAATTTTATTAATCGTTAATCATACCTTTACTCTCTTGATACCTCGATAAATCTCGAGTACAATCTTTCCACTGACTACATAGTAATGATCTTTTTCAAAAACTGCCTGGCTATCAGGATCTCTTTTGTTAGGTTCTATTGGCACGAACATAATCATAACCATACTATTGGTTTCTTGCTCGATAGGGTAGTTTCCAACAGCCCATACTAATGCTGAATTAATTTCATCTTTTACATATAGATGGACTTGACTAATTTTTACGATTGGGTGGCAAAACAAGGCATAACTATCAAATTAAAATTAATTTACTCAAAAACAAATTAAAGCCAATTTATATAAAAATACCAACTATAATTATTATATATTAAACAATTTATTATAACAAACTTTTAAAATATATTACAAGTCGTGTTACAAAAATTCTTCACGTTAAAATATAAAAATTATTTATCCGTTCAAGTACTATTAAAATAAATAACAAAAACTTTAACATATTCATTATGTAACATATCACTATAGTAAAATATTCCCACCGTGTGAATATATATATGTGATCTACTTTAACAAAAATTTACGATTTCAAGTTCTGCTCATGCTTCGGAACAGTGCTACAAACTAACCAACATAAGCAAATCACAACCCTAATTTTCGTATTTAATCTTAAAATTTGAAGTACATGTAAAAAAAATCTAACAAACAAATGCACAATTTGATAAATAAAAAAATTTTTCAGACAAAACGTTAATACTAAAACATAACTTGGTAAACCAATTATTAGTTAATCTATAAATTGGACTTATGCGATTTGCTCAATATAGCTAAGTTTTAAAACACTCTAAAAAAATAACAATTTAAAGCCACACAAAGTTAATTTTTCAGTTTGCATTTTATGAGTTTCAAAATTCCCTGTAGGTCGGTCGGATTTTTTTTATTTTTTTTTTAACCTATTATAAATTAATAGCCTTACATTGCATCCAAAAACACATAAAATTAATTTCACACTTTGAATAACATGGAATCAGAAAATTGGGTGGGTTAATAGTCAGATTTTCTATCGACCCTGTCAGAAAGATAATGTCTCCATCAGGCAGAATGATTTATGGGGAAAAATTAAATAACGAAAATAGAATGATTAGAACAATTGGGACTTAAAAAAAAATTGGAAAAATTGAAAAATGGGTCAGCGGGTAATGCAAAACGAAAATTTAACTTTGCATGGCCTAATCATACAAAGTTAATTTTTCATTTTATATTACATGAGTTTCAACATTCCCGGTCGGTCGGTTGGATTATTTATTTTTTTTTTAATCTATTATAAATTATAGCCTTATGTCACATAAAGTTAATTTCACGCTTTGCATAAAAGGGAATCAGAAAATTGTGGGGTTGATAGTCAGATTTTTTATCGATCCTGTCGGATAATTCCGGAAAGATAATGTCCCCATCAGGTGATACCGGAATAATTTATGGGGAAAAATTAAATAACAAAAATAGAATAATTGGGACAATTGTAACTTAAAAAAAAAAAATAAAATTAAAAAAAATTGTAAAAATGGGTTGGCGGGTAATGCAAAACGAAAATTTAACTTTGTGTAGCCTTATATTAAAAGTTTTAAAAATAAAATGTTTTAACAATTTATTAATACCAACTTGGCCTATATATATATGGCACAAGGTTGGCACATGATTAAATCACATAAATAAGGAGTTGTGTGAATTTATTAATTATAAAGCCGTTTAATTAGTCATATGCCAACTGACACGTGGCATTATTATATAATATAATTAATCAAGCTTAAAATTTTAATAATGTATTGTGTTTATTCGATATTTTATAATCAGGCACGTAGAAGTTAGAATTCTTCACTGAAACTATAAAAAAATTAAAAATATTATTATTATATATTAATTATGTTTTTATTATGTTTTAAAAATGTTATAATTACTAGTTATAAGTTAATAATATAAATAATATATATTAAAACTGTTTTAGTAATATTAATAAAAACATTTTTAAACCATTATTAAACTAAATAAATTTCATATTTATAGTATAATATAAATATTTATATTATATAAATATATCATATTATAATATATTTTATAATATTAAATATAATATAAATAAAACAAATTAATAATATAATGATTTAGACAAATGTGTTTACCCCAAAATCTCACAAAAAAGATTTTTTGTTAAAATACGAAGGATGGTTTCATAAGCAAAATTACGAGATATAAGCATTTTTTAAAAATAATTTTGGTTTAAAAAATATTTTTAAAAAACTTATTTAAATATATTTTTAAAATATAATAATATTGTTTTTATAATATTTTTAATATTATTAAAATAATGTATTACAAATATTTTAAAAAAATTATTTAAATTTTTTTTTAAAATATAATAAAAATATTTTTACAATATTTTTAATAATGTATTAAAAACATTTTTAAAAGTTTATTTTAAGTTATTTTTAAATAATAATAATAATGTTTTTATAATAATTTTGATAATATTAAAATAATGCTTTAAAAACATTTTTAAAAAGCTTATTTTAAACTATTTTTAAAATATAATAATAATGTTTTTATGATATTTTTAATATATTAAAATAATGTTTTAAAAACATTTTTAAAAATTTATTTAAAGTTATTTTTAAATATAATAATAATGTTTTTATAATAATTTTTATAATATTAAAATAATGCCTTAAAAACATTTTTAAAAAATTTATTTTAAAGTATTTTTAAAATATAGCAATAATGTTTTTATAATATTTTTAATAATATTAAAATAATATTTTAAAATATTTTTAAACAATTTATTTTAAACTATTTTTAAAATATAATAATAATGTTTTTATAATAATTTTATAATATTTTTAAAACAGATTTAAATTTTAATTTTATTTTTAAAATTTTTATTATATTATTAATATATTATAAAAACATTATTAAAATATTTTTTTATATAAAAGCATATTTATTATATTTTCAAAATATTATTATTTTATTATAAAAACATATATACTTTTTTTTAAGTTTCAGTAAAGTTGTATAAAATATTTTTAGCATTCAATCGCTTAATCGCGTCTAAAAGCTTAACTTATTCAATATAATATCAAAATGCACATTTTGTGAGTAAGAACAAAGTCATGAATAATGTTAGTAGATATTATAAAATATATATATATATATTTTTAAATACTTAGATCAAATCGATCAACAAATAACCCATATGATATTCGATCAGGTCAGGAACTAAAGTAATAGTTAATTACTAATCATAAATCGATTACATCAAAGATCAATAAAAAAGATCAATGAAACATCAATATTACTATTAATAATTATTATTTTCACTATTGATAAAATACGCAATTTTTATTATATGTTTTAATCGATTTAAAACCATTTTTTTTTTAAAATCAAACAATATATCGATAGACAAAATCGAAATATCAGAAATAAAATAACCAAACGAAGCATAACTTAAACTTAAAATACTTAATTAAAATATTCCTTCGAAATAAATAATTATGTACAAATAGTACGTACAAAAGTCATATCAAATCAGTTTAATATAAAATGCAAATCGGACCAAAGATATAACAAATTAAAGAACCGTATTTGTTCACAATATTTCGCTCCTCAGATAAACATACACTACATTACATTCCATTTCTAATATAATTAGTTTATTTCTCAATACGTATTATAAATTTATTTATATTAATAAATCTCCACGATCATACCTATATATATATATTATTATTTAAATATTTGTTATTATTATTTCTTACCTGTTAACGTAAAATTACTCGTATGAACAAAATCTGTACTTACCAACAATCGTGGTTTATACTCAAATATTCATACTACTATTCTCTGTCTGTAAATCACAATGTTATATGCCTTTTACTTTTATGATACGAATGATTTTAATAATATTATAATATATTGGAAACCATGCCCAAGTTTAATAGCACTCAAAAATCATTTAAATAATACAATTTCTATAATTTTCTGGGAATAGCATGTTCTTACTGTTCTATTCTAATGCTTACATCAGAAATTTCTTGGGAATTATATATTGAAAATTTTGAGTATCCACTAACTCATAATTTTCCAAACCAAAAATTACAATTTCATCCAAACTCATATGAACGAAAGGTTGCTATATGCAAATCATGTAAACATAAAAAAAACAACCACTTACCACTATCAACATCACTAGTACCAAATGAAATTACTACTGTTCCAATGTACTATCGTCGCTTTTTATCACTTGTGCACTTACACTGCTCACTAGGAAGACATGCTAGAAGTAATCCATATACCAATTACAGACAACTTCAAGGCAATTTTGGATACTCTCATAATATTCGTGCATTGCATTGTACTCTGAAGAATTAGGTGCATTCCTGGATAATAATGAATTTACACCTGACTGGTATTATCCAACATTATATAATGCAGTAGGCTGGTTAAAAAAAATATCCCATATTTACAACAATTTAAACCAAGCTGGAGTATTATAAGTAATAATGAAAATACTGTTTTTCCAATGGCCCATCAACAAACTAATGAAGTTAATCATACAACTAGACTACAAAATCCACGAGATATTGTTGTCCCAAATTACAATATAGATCCTGAAACACATAATGAAGTTTTAACTATCAATACTTAATGGTAGGTTTTATGTTGCCATTAAACTCAGATATGCGTATTCCAATTTCTTTAGGAAATAAACATTTAGAACCATTACTTTTTCCGGATTTATTTCCCTATGGAACTGGATTTTACAAACAGAACAAAAAAATGATCTATAGCAAATACATAAAGCACTGTCTTTTATCACCAGATCCTAGATTTAGATTACATTGGTGTTGGCCCGGATAGTCATACTTACGTTTAGAAAAATTACGAATTCATCAAAATACTCAAAGACTTGCACGTAAACAAAATATAGACAATTTATTCCGATTAACTACTGCAGGAGAGCTATTAAATAGAAGTATATACAACTCCAATCTAATAATAAATGAGTTATTGACAACAACATTACCAAGTTTTTTACGTACTGGAGATATATATTTTTATCAGAAACAACTTGACTTGAATTCTATGTCACATAATTTAGGTCTTCCCCAATTATTCTATACTTTGATAATGTCAGAAAAAGATTGGTATCACTTACAAACAATATTGTCAAAAACAGATAACAAAGATACAATACCTTCAAATCACCCTTTACATACAACTTTACATTACAATCACCGTTTAAACTCAATACAAAATCTTTTGTGGAAAAAAAAGATAACTTGTGTGGATGGTCAAAATAGATATATCATTTTGAACGTGACAAATTTCAGAACCGTGGTGCTATCCATACCCATGGGATTGTATGGGTAGAAACTGAAATTCCTGAAATGATAAACAAAAACATAATTCGTGCTGATGTGCCCAACCCAAAGTATGAACATGAACTTTATAAATTAGTTCAAAAATTTCAAGTACATACATGTTCAATGCAATTGTGTAAAGGTCCTGCACCAATTGGAGAACGTTGTCGCAAAGGATTTCCAGCTCTACTATCTAAAACTACTCACAAAGACAATATATCACTCCTGTATATATATAAACGTGTCAAAGAAGAAGACAGGTGGATTGTTCCATACCATCCAGAAACACTTCTAATTTGGCAAGCTCACATAAATTTTCAATATGTAACTTCAAGACATTATGCTAAATACATAACAAAATATGTTACCAAAAGTGAACCACCAGGTATTTTTCAAATTACTGAACAAGATACCTACCAAAATCATACTATTGCAAGATATCTTGGATCCATGAAACAAATTATGCTTCTTTTGGGAAAACATATATGCCGTGGTAGTATTGATGTACTTTATCTACCTACAGAACCACCTGAAACAAGATCCCATGCCATTTTACCTGTGTCTATGATCAATAATAGTAAAAATAATCCATACTGGTCAGATATGATAGCAAAATATTTTACATGGCCAAATAATCCTGAATTCAATATATTAACTTATCCAAACTACTGGAAAACCTATAAAATTATACAAAAAAAAACAATTTAAATCAACAAAATACAATTATAGATCAAAATAATTGTACAGTTATAAAAAGAAAACATCCAATATAATCCGAACAACTTATTTAACAATCAAAAATGGTGAAAAATACTTTTACCAACAACTATTATTAAACTATTCTTTTCATTCCGAAAATGAAATTAAAGGCAATTACTTACATATCGAGACCATCTATAGCTCACTCTGCCAAACAATATAATATAATTAACCAAACAAAAAACCAACATAACTCAACATATTCACTAAAAATGATTAATGTATATGAAGAAATGATTGCAGACTTAATTCATACAATACCACAAGTAGATGTTGCAAACTTATGTAATATCCAACTTTTAAATCTGTACAAAGCACCTACATGCTTTTCAAAATTTTCTCACTTATTTTTACCTCATAATCAATATATAGTTTTAAATAAACTAAATTCAACACTTGGTCCACAATCTAAATGAAAATGGCCATATTTTTTTATTACCGGTCCTGCAGGAACAGGAAAATTTCATATCTTAAACTTAATTGTACACCAACTTAATATGAAACACATAAAATACTTATTACTTGCTTCAAAGGAATGGCTACAAAGTAACATAAATGGACAAACAATCCATTTGGCACTTTTTATATCAAATTCAAATGCATTACAAACATTGATTTTTCAAAACAAAGAAATATTAAAAGAATTAGAACAAATTACTACACTGATAATAGATGAAATATCAATGGTTTCATCTTTGTTATTAACATTCATATCAGACATATTTGCTCGAATTCACAAAAATACCTTGGCTTTTGGTGGTATTAATATTATTGTTTCAGGTGGCTTAGCACAATTACCACCAATTAATGGCATGCCAGTATTTCAGTCACCTATATGTAAAGATGTAATCCGTTATCTGATTCCATCCGTTTTCATATTAAAATCTGCAGATATCCGTGGATTTTAATATGAAAATGGATAGAAACAGATAACGGATTACATCTCTACCTATATGGCAACTATTTCATTCTTTGTTCCTAACAACACCATATCGTCAACACCAAGATCCCCAATTTTTTAATATTTTCCAAAAAATCCGTGTTGGAAACATTTCTGAACAATCCTGGCAAACACTACAAAATAAACTTTTAGAAACACATACCTATTATAACTTAAATACAACAAACATAGTAGGTTATCATTAATTTGTTAATAATATTAACCAAACTGTTTGTAATCTGCTTCCACCCATAGATATAGAAATTAATTCAATGGCAATTGATGGAAACACATGGACACCTGAACAAAAACAGAAGATATATTTAAAAATAAAACAAACTTACCGTTGCATCTTTATATAAAAGCTGGCTCTAGAGTAATGTTTTTAAACAATACTAAATTTTCAATGGGTGTTTGCAATGGAACAATAGGTGTTGTACGCACAATTCAAGAAAATACAATTAATGTTCTTTTTTCAATGCAAACTGGAATAACAGATATGGCTGTGAACAAAACTACAACCTATTTTAACATAAATGGCACACCTGCATCATGAATGCAGTATCCTCTCCAAAATGCATTTGCATTAACCATTCACAAGGCACAAGGCATAACACTACCCCATGCAACTGTTTGGATAGATGAACAAATCTTTGCCTACGGCCAAGCCTATGTGGCAATTAGTCATACAAAATCTCTGGAAACATTAAAAATACGTGCATTAGATAAATCAGCAATTCGTACAGATCCCCTAGTATTAAATGAATACAACCGTCTGTATCAAAAATCTCAACAACTCAATTTTTGAACCAAAAATTAACCACTTACATATTTTTAAAATTTCAATCTATTAACAATCAACTAAAAAGAAACAAAACCATTAAATTATTATTAATAAACAAATCCAATAAACATTTATTACATATAAAAAATTACAAATAAAACATAAATTTTACATTCTTTACCTTTATAACATAAGTTAATATACATCATAATACAAGTATAATCATCAATTGGCACATATTCTGAAACCTTATAAAACCATATCCCAGTACTAATTGCACCGTAAATAGCTTAAATTTTGCACCAGTTTAATAGTAGAATCGAAAAAAACTGACTCAAATAATTAACAAAAATTAACAAGCCACCATGAAAACAATAAAAATAAATATCAAACCATAAATTCACATAAAAAATCAATATAAAATAAACAAACTAACTATATATAAACAAGATTTTGAAAAGAATAATATTAATAAAAAACACAAAGAAGTATCATAAACGAAAACAAAAAAAAATATTACCCTTTTTTAAAAAAAAAATTCTTACTGATCTTTCACTCTCAATAAAACAATCCAAAGCATATCACAAGCCAACACATATATAACATACGTAAAAGTTCATCAAAATACCTATTTTATATGATATAATAATACGTGCTACCCACATCGTAATCTTCACACCGTTTTTACCATGCCATTCTATAAAATCTTCCTATACATACCACAAAATCTGTACAATTTAAGCCATTCCAACACCAACCCATACTACAACCTGTACAACATTTCTTATAAAGTATACAACCCTACAAAAAAGATCTGGGATATAGTACAAATTGGTAACGAATGCCCACAAATAGCACAGTCAAACTAATATGTACAGACATAAAACAATTGCACAGTAAAAAAATATACGAAAAAATAACACAATATTTCAAGTCATATGTAATAGCAACTCAATCAAAAAAATACATGTCAAAAACAATAATTAATGACTCATTACAAAAAATCAAAAGACAAAATACTAATATTCAAAAAAATAGCAATATCTCATAATTCGCAAACAAACTGCTCTAAGTATCTTAACAAAAAAAATTTCTTACAAAAGTTTTGCCACATGAACAGTTAATTTATTCAATATAATGATCATTAACATAAAATTATACAATCTACTTGTGAGTATTTTTTTCCTTTACTTCCTTTATTTTCTTTAAACAAAATCGAAAAAAAATTTTCTACTTGTATTCTAATATATTGTATTGTACTGAGTTATGTTGTATTGAATCGTAGTCTAAAAATCTTTGTTAAAGTCAAATGCATTCATTTATATACATATAAATTAAATATACAACACATTAACGTATTGTTAAGCACGTTAACGTGTTGTTTAACACGCTTACGTGCAAATACGACTAAACCTAACACGATGACATGCAATTAAGAAATTAATCCTTAACAAATATACCTTCTAACACATTAACGTATCATAAAAATTTTACAAAAAAGAGTGATAATAAGTATTTACAGATATACTTTTGCTTTTTGCTTTTTTTTTTAGCAAAAGCCAAACTCGGGTTTTGTTAAAAAAGAAAAAAAAACCGAAAAAAAATATATTTAAAATACCTAATATTTCTATCATCAAAATTACTCGAATTTTGGCTAACATTCAATGAAATATACAAAAATATAAATGAAGTTATCTATACTAAATACTATCTACAAAGAGGGGGGGAATAACCTAATCGGGAAAATCAAATCTTCTGATGTAAAATCTCGATATACTACAAAATTCATATTAAATACCTGTACAAAAACCTGTGACAAATAAAGTAATACAAAACACAAACCATTAACAATCAAATTAATATGAATATACTATCAACCACAAACCAAAAATCTATCCTAATCCAAGCCTCCTATATACAAAATACTTAAATCTATAATACCAAACCAATACGATTACACCACCAACCCGTACAATAACAAACATTATTTTTTGGAACAACACCTAAAAATAAATAATTTAAATTAAACAAAAATCACTCACTGCAACTTACGACTGCAGCTCTAGTTATATAATATATAGTTTAAAGTAGCTTGTTTATAATAGTGAAGTTGTAAGAAATGTATCTCTTTAAAAAAAATAAACTTCATATAGAATTAAATTTTCTGAGGTCACTATATGTTTTTTCTGGGTTATACAAAAATTTGATAATCCTCATTGGTCGAATCATATGATGTTTATATGTAAATCATATGATATAGTTATACAAAGTTGATCTACAATCTATTTTATATGAAAATGGAAATATTGACATCCTACCCTTAAAACAGATAAAAATTCATAATAAATATTTTCATTTTGAACAACTCGTAAAGAGTTTTTTCGTTTATAAGAAGCTGACCAATAGGTATATATTTTCTTAACTACTGCTATATAATCAGAGAAATATATTAAATTTTTTGATGCATCTTCTGCTACCAAATGAAGACGATCAATGGTTGGCTGAAATAAATAGATTTTTATGTTTTAATCATGCGCCTAATCCATTATGTAATCCTAAAAATTTTAATTTTATATAGTATTTCTTAATTTGTTATGCATGCATATTTGCCTGCGAAAATTTTAAAATTTTAAATTTTTTAAATAAAACCTTAAATATTAATTTTAGCTATATACTTTCTAAGTTAAAAATATAATATTAGTTCTGTTTTATCAACTTTATTATAAAATTTTTTTTAAAATTATTAAAAAACTTTAGTGTAATAAAAGTTTAAAGTTTTTGTTTTGGAACTTTTACTATAGAATTTTTTCTTTAGATTTTCTCAAATTTTATATGTTCTCGTCTATAAAAAAAAATTTTCACTTCTAATACAAGTCTTAATTTTTACAAGTAAATCATATAAAGTCAAATAATGAAAGTTGTCATCCTTTATATAAACTACAATATTGTATTAAAAACTATATTTTTAAAACCAATATTTAAAGAATTCACCAAGATATTGTAAAATATTTTTTTGGTTAAAAATTTCTTTAAAATTAATATTTTCAGCTTATAAGCAATATAAACTTTTTGTTTTATAATATAAATTTAAATAATTCAAAAATATAATTCTTGTTTTAAAATATTATAATACCAAATTTTATTTAAATATCTTAAATGATTAAAAAACTAGATCAGAAGTATATTTATAGTAATTTTGCAGGCATATTTGCCTGCGAACTATTACAAAATAAGAGATAATATTAAAAATATTATTATTATAATAGATTAATATAAAAGTATAGTAATAAATAGCTTACTAGTCATATTACTTGCACTATCCGAACCAAAATGAATTAAGCAAGTTAAGTCAAGTCCTTTGGCAGTACAAAACAACTCTAAATTTATTAAAATTGCTTTAGCTGTAGTTTCATTTAATGAAATCATTCCAATATATCATATTACTGGAATATTATTAGCAATATGTTTTGAAACAATTGCAAGAGTTTTTTCATTAGTGATAGTATTTGATTCATCAAGAAGAATACTCCAAAATGGTGAATTGATAATTTCTGCAATAGTATCTTTCTCAATTACATATGCTAATAATTCTAATATTTCACATGCAGCAACAGGATTTTGATAAGTAGCATAATTTTCATCATTAGTAGAATCAAAGTTGTTATTTTCTTCTAAGTAAAGATGAGGTGGATTAAGAATACAAGGTGGGTTATGAAAAGTTATTTCATTATAATTTAAATATGTAAAATTTACTAAATTACAAAGATCAGGAAAAATATTAAGAGCTAAGTAGTGCTTTGATAAAAAATAGATATTATGCATACTTGCTAACGCTTTTGCTTTTGTTTCACTATACTGGATTGTAAAACTGCTAAATAAGTTTTGCTACCCTATACTTTTACCTTTAGTAGCATTAATATGCTAATGAATTTTACTATGTTGTATCAAAGACTCCTCTTTTAGCCATTCACATCCATTTTGCGCAAAAACATTTTTAGCTTTTATATCTTGATACCATGTACAAAACATTAGAACTTTTTCATCTACTTTTTGATCTTTAAGCCATGGATATCAGTTTTGCCATACTGGATTAAAGCACAAGTTTGATTTAGTAAGCCACTCTAATTTAGGTTTTTTTGCTGAGTTTGGTTGTTTAATAATTGAGGAACTAGCTAATATATCGAATTCTTGAAATTCTTGAGATTCTTGAAATTCTTGAAACTCTTGAGATTCTTGAATTTCTTGAATTTCTTGAGATGTTTGAGATTTTTGAGTTTCTTTTTATTAGATTTATCAAGGCATATAATATATTTTTCCATTGCCATGATAGTGTTATAAAGCAAAGAAATGATTAATAAAATATATGAGGCAAATTTAAAAATTTAGATAAAATTAATAAAATATCTAATTAATTTACTTCGTTAGTTTTATATACTTTTTTTACCAAGAACAGAGTGTCATTAAAAATTTTACATAGTGTATAGTTATATTGCAAAATAATCAATTCATACGCAAAAACTTGCATTTTATTTGATAATGCATATAGCGAAGCAAGGTGTGTATGCTTCGCATATTAAATTGTTATATCTAATATAACTTGCTCCTGCATTTTGTATTGCATAAAATTGTTAGCCAATTAGTGTTTTGACCCAAGTAGGTATCACCTGGGTCACCCACGGGTGGGTGGGTGACCCAGGTCAAGTTGTACATCCCAGGTGAGAACGGGTGGGTCAACCCGCTAGTGACCTATAGGTTGACCCATGGTGACCCATAAGTCAACCCACGGGTCACCCACAGGCAGAGACCTGATACAAATTAATGCAAATTTATATCGATTATGCAAATTAACCCAAATTTCTAAAAGAACTCATGTGATATTATATAATGCTGCCATGTCGCAATAACATTGCAACAATGCAATACCATAACTATGGTATAATATTATAATATTATAATTAAGTAATTAAGTCACTCCAAACTGGAAATTGATGAATATGTTATTATTTGCAATACAATCATTTCATTTACATTAATTAATTGGTAACATAAAAGTTATTTAATGTATATTCTGCAGCAGAATACAATAGTCATAATAAATTTTAAACACGTAAGTATGTATGCATATATAATTCATAAATGCTATTAACAATTATATCATTTCCGATCAATTAGCTTACTAAGACGCTTTCAAACAATGATTTATAGACTGGTCTAATTGGCCCAAAAAAAATAAATCACGATATTTAAGTCAAAATAAAACCTAGACCTACCCCTTTATTCATAGTTATTACATGTACAAAAACAATGAAGTCGACAGAATCAAATTCGAAAAATATTTAATAGTATATTATTTAAAGAAAACTATAATGCAGTACAGAATTTTAATAAACGATATTATAGCAGATAGTATTTCTGCATTACAGCATTACAGCATTATGGCTTTATAGCATTATGCATTATGGCATTATGGCTTTACAGCTCACAACAATTATGACAAAAAATATAGCAATGCCGTAACCATATTAATTTGTAAATTAATTCTACCACCAACTATAAGTTACACCCACCCAAGTCAAATCACTAGTCATATTAACCACCAAAGATTTTTTTTTAATTGACTCAGGTGACTCAACAGGTCACCTGTCAAGCCACCTGTCGGGTGACCTGGGTAATGCCTTTTTTGGACTGACCTAAGTGGCACATGGTCCACTCGTCAGGTGACCCAGGTAAAGCTTTTTTAGATGGGTCAATTCACTATAGCAACTTTTAAAGTACGATATCTGATTCTTCAAATTATTTTCTCATAGTTGTCGTCTAATTGCTAATCTTGATTGCCATTATATCTATATAGAATAAGACCCGATTCTGAAAATTTTAGTGTTTTCGATTTTGATCCACCTGCCATTATATATAACAATAATGTTAACACAATGGTTAACAAAATAGTGAAAGCCCGTAAATTATTTCCCAAATTCGCATTTACTGTTTGATTATCTGATATCTACCACCTCCTTACAGTACGAATATATAATACTTGCAGGTGCATACAATCATTGTGTTTTTTCACATTAAAGCATAACAAAATAATGGTCTTGTGACAACCCATGCTTTTTCATTTACTTATTGGCACAAAATTGTTATGTCAGACACCGTGCAATAAAATAGGTATGTCGAATTACCCGTTATACACACGGGTTCATATTTAAATCCCGTGCCTTCCGCACAGAATATGAACTCTGTATAACTGGTTTATTCACTGCAACCCATACAATAACTATAAAAAATCTAATCTATACTAATGTTAAAAATTGATAAAGCTTTGTTGACTGTTATATAATAAGTAATTATTACTAAAAATGACTAAGAATGATTGAACTACCTTTTTCTTATATAGATAATTGAGTTGATAATCAACTGCATATTTCTTTATCATATAAAACATTCAAATCTAACCACTATCAAGAACTTCTGTTCCTGGTTTTGTGCGATAGCATCACACAGCTATCTAATTTTATATATAATTTAATTAACATTCATTTAATATTTTAAAAGTACATTTCATTATGCAATTATAATATTTATTATTTGTTACAATGAAACTTTTTTTTAGATTTATTCATGACTAAATTAATTTTGATTGAGATTTATTATACCTATATACTAATCCCAATTAGTATTATTATTATTATTATTATTATTACAGAGTTAATGAGTAGCAAGTTACAAGTCTAACTTAATATAGTTTTTTTCGCTATAACAAAAAATACAATGAACTTGCATATTTGTCAGATATGCTCGCATATTGCTATTTTACGATTTTTTTTAATAAGTGAAAGGCTGATTTTCTTTATTTTTTTTTTGACCCTTTATATTCACTTAAATTACATTATTTATGTACTTTATCTATTAAACACTTTTATACTACCTTTATATTTTGTTATTAATAATAGATTTTGTATTAATTACTTCACCATAACTAATTATAACACATAAATGAATCTAATTTTAATATCACATATATTACGTAAGCTATTCACTTTACATTTTGATTTCTATTATAATCTTTATTTTATTAATCTGATCTTCTATTTCTTTGATTACATATATAGTTTTATTTTCTGCCAACATGCCTTGAATCAAATACAAAGACTATTTTGAAACTATGTAACAATTATATTTAAGTCTTATATAAAAATAGGCTATGTGCACAATGTGCGCATAGTTAAGATTTTATTAATAATTTTGGTGCACTATGTAGCTGGAGATCCTGTGAATTACGTGCACATTCCTAGCTAAAAATATGTGAAAGTTTTTAAAAACATGTGCACATTGTGCACATAGATTTTATACACTGGTCATAGGACAGCTTTGGACAATGAATTGGACAATTTTGAACAATTTTGGACAATTTAATAAAGTAAAATTACTTAAAATTTTATTAAGATAACCTATTTTAATTTTAACTAGAATGTGTTTAGTACCTAAGAAAATATAGTTATATATTTTTTAGATAAATTTATTAATTATTAAAGCCTGGACAAGCTTTGGATAATCTTGGACATTTGGACAATTTTGGATATGTACAAGCCAAAAAAGGCTTTAAACAGCCAAAACGTACAATACTGCCTAACCCTCCATGTAAAATTACCTAAACTACTCTAACATAGTGAGGCTTCTATTGAGGTATTAATAGACTTGGTCCAATTAACTAGAGTTAAATCAAGCTCTAAATTATATCATAAGGCTCTAATATAAGATCACAGAATTAAAATTAATAGTTAAGATTCTTAATGATATTATGTAATCATGGAGTTTTGAAATCAATTATAGTAATTTAGTACAAAACAACCTAGCTTTTGTTTAAAAATAAATATTACTTTTAAGAACTGGAGTAAATGGACTTCAAAGATTTCAAATCTTAGCATGGGTATTAAATATCTAATATTTTGAATTATTGTTAACTTCGAATTTCATAATTTAATCAAGCTTTAATTAATTGTTGTTTTTGCCAATAATATTCAATACACAATAAGTCATTTTATTCTTGAAATAACCAATGACCAGTCATTGGTCATTTGAATCATTTGGATCATTTTAGGTTATTTGCTATTACTGCTATATAGTATATACATAGTACTATATAAAAATATTTAATATTTTATATGAACAAACAAAGAATATATGGTACGGATGGCTTTAACTCTGTACAAAAAATGGCTTTACAAAAATACTACTTCATTTTTAAAAATTTATAAAATACAAAACTAATCCACAAGTTTTGTTCTTTATGACCTAAAGAATAAAACTTGTAGTTTAGATTTTAATTTAAAGCTAAACTGGTAAAGTAGTAGCCTTTTAAAAATTAAAAATTTATTAATAAATTGTAAAAATGTGAACATATATTTTTTTAATTTAAGCCAATCAAAATGCACTAATATGGTCACGTGACTTGCCTTTCAGGTTGTCAAAAAAAATTTTTTCTTAAGAAAAATTCTCTCTCTCTAAAAAAAAAAAAAAAAAAAAAACTGCCAAAACGAGCTATTTGATTGGCTTACTCCATATCACATGATCTTCAGAAAAAGTGAACAAAGTCACGTAATTTTAGAGTTAAAGCCATCTGCACTATAAAAGCAAAAATAATTATATATAGTCAGGTACAAAAAGATTTGTATACCAAATAAAAATTTGTAAATATATAAACTTAATAATTTTTTTTAAAAATATAATTTTTGATTATGGAAAAGACATTATATTTTTAAAAAATTTTATTAATAGTAACTTTATTCAATATTTATTAATATAAAATTTATATAACTTATATAGTAAAATATATAAAATACTATAAACATATATAAAATTTTAAAATTAAATTTCTTATAAACTACTGTATAGAATTTTTTAACCTTTTTTTAAAAGATATAATTTAAGTGAATTTATGATTTTGTTTTTAATTATAATTTTAAAAACTTGGCTCAGTATATGGGGTAAGTCAGTAGAAAAAGGACAAATTTTTCTAAGTAAAAGTTTTCTTGAATTTAAGCTTAAATATCTTAACAACTATCTTAATAAATTTAACAATTTTTTTTTATTTTAATTCTATATAATTTCAAGATTAAAATAAAAAAATTCTTAGCAAATTTGATAAAAAAGTTGTCAAGATATTTTAGTTTAAAAATTAAAAAAATTTTACTAAAAATGATTTGTCCCTTTTCTACTAACTCACCCCATATAAATTATAAATTACATTATACTAAATTGAATAGCTTTGGAACATAATTTCTCAATAACTTGTAATTCAAATTTAATAAAATTTATATATTATATTTATTATATGCACACTAATGCACTTGTGTAATATAAGCTTGTTGCATTACATATTTAGCCTAAATATAGCCAATACAAAATTTTTTTTTTAAATTAAATAGTTATTTATTATTAATTCTAAAAATATAACTATAAGATAATAAGAAAATAACTATTTGTACACAGTGTGTTTAAACACAGTTATTTGTGTAGCATATAAATTAAACCAATTTTTAATAAAAACAAATTAAATTTTAATTATATTAGGGTTAGAGTAAAGGCCTGGGATGGTTAGAGTTTATTTTATACTAAAATTTTGCAAGGAATTTTTTTTCTAAGTTGTTAAAATATAGTTTCATAAGCAAAATTTAAAGATATAATTAATTTTAATATTTTGCTTTGTTTTTGTTGTACAAAATTGATCTGCAGCTTGCATTTTTCTATTATATTTTGTGTAACTGTGTTTAAACACACTGTGTACAAATAGAAATTCTCATATAATAATAATGTATAATATTATGTTTTATATGTATTTATTACAAAGATATACAAAAAAAATTTTATTTTAAATAGTAATAAAATATACTATACTGTACTGTATTAAAACCTATTATGACTCAGTTTAAAAAATCTATTATAAACCTAAAACCTATTATGAACCAAAACCTAGATTCCAAAAACTTATTATGAATCTAAAAACCTTAGGTTCCAAATTGAAATCTGTTTTTGAAAACCAGATTCCAAAACCAGGTTTCTAGAAAGGTGTTATACAATCATTACGGTTGTTGTAAACCTGTCAACACATTCTATTGCTATATATACAGTCTTTATAATTTTTGAATATTTTTTACATCCTAAAATGTAATAAAAATTTACAATGAAAACAAACAAAAAAGCAAATTATGCATTGTTCATATATCAATATACTTTTTTTAACCGCTTTAATGTACTCATGAAAGAGTAACAAAAAAAAGAGCGACCAAATACTAACTTTTTTTTAAAAACTTACTCCTCAATTGGTAACCTCCATTCCAAAAAACAAAGTCTTCGATATTCTTCTTGATTAGGTGGCCTCAATTCCCTATTTAAAATTATGTTAGGACAAGATTATTTTGGAATTAATTCAAAAAAAAAAAAACTTTAAAAATAAAAGGGATACGGGTCAGAATTATATTTTAGTAACTCTTCAAGAGCCTCAGTCTGTTTAATTGCAATTTTCATATTGCTCATTTTTAAATAATCGATAAAATCTTCATCTTGATTCATTTCATTAAAATCCACAATTTCACTGACATCTTGCGGCCCTCCAGAGGATGATGATTTTATTTCATTAAACTTTTTGTTAACTTCAAAGAGAAAATCAACAATTTGAGGACTGCGTTCTCGTAAATTACGGCAAATTATATATCTATATAAAAGAAAAAAAAATTAGAATAAACAAAAACTAATAATTTTTTAATATCGATATTTGGACGAACCGTTCAGAATTTGCAGGTCGACTTGGTAGGGGTTTAATAATACATATTTTTTCGAAATGGCGATATAAGATCCATACCATCCCAGCAGTAAAAGGAGTAAAAACATCAAATAATTTTAAAACGAAATCACCATCTGAGAGAGTAAAAATTCAAAATCAAATCAGAAATATATTTGAAATATAGAAATAATAAGTTTAGTGGAAAATTGGTTACTTTTTTTTAAAGTCATAAACATTGTGATTATCTGACATAATATAAGTTGTTTTAAATGGTGTTCCTGGAGGTGTTCACGACCTCGGACATCAAATCCCTAATCATAATGATGATAATATATAATAATTTTGATTTACGAAAGTTTAAATAAAGAAATATAGAATATATCGTACCCCGAATTGGAATCCGTCCGACTCAGAATCTGACTGTCCTGATTCAGTTTTAGGATTCTTAAACGGATTATCCAGCTTAAGAATTAGTAAGATTAAGATTAAGATTAAGTTTAGTGTTAGTATAATAATTAATTATATATACTCGAGCTGGGTAATCCACATAAGAATTCTAAAGTCAGATAATCCGATTCTGAATCAAGGTAGCCGGATTCTGAATCGGGTGGATTCCAATCCAGGATCAAAAATAATATAATATTAATGTAATTTACCCCATCAGCAGTAACAAAGTCAGCGCCTTCCTTTTTTGTTCCCATAATCACCTCATTTGCAAAATGTCGAATATTTTCCTCATTATAAAGATTACCTAAATCAATAATCTATATTATGATAGTACTATAAAGTGGATATGAACATAAACGAATTTAAATCATACCTGTGCCATCCGCACCATAAGAAGGTTTAAAACAGTTATGAACTTTGGTATCTGGTCTGAATCTATTTAAATCATAATCTTGATCACCGGTTAAAGTTATGCCCCAGCCGTAAACCTTTTCACCATAAGAATGTTTTCTCCATAATATATATTCTAATATTATTAAGAATATTTAAGTAAATAAATAAATAAAATTTAAACTAAAAATAAGCGAACATATAATCTACTAAAAAGACCTGAAAATCCGCCTGGCCCGCCACATAAATCCGTGAACCAGAATACCTACACATAATGAAAGGTTTATTGTTTTTGATATAATTAAAAAAAAATGAATCTTGGAAAAAATATTTTATAATTTTACCAAATCTTTTACTGGATCATATCTTTTTACACCAGTAAAATTAACTAATGCATCCAAACATGCTAATTTAGAAGCAGAACGATTCATAAAAATTGATTGACCAACTTTTTCATAAAGATTAGATTTTCCACGAGCAGCCGTAAATTTTTCATATGGAATATTCTTAAGTTCTTTCTAAACGATAATAATAATAATAACAATAACAATAACAATAACAACAACAATAATAATAATAATAATAATAATAATAATAATTAATAATTAATAATAATAATAATAATTAATAATTAATAATAATAATAATAATAATAAATAATAATAATAATAATAATAATAATAATAATAATAATAATAATGATAATAATAATAAAAGATTAATCAATAGAGCTGGGGTATTTATATTTAATTAGAATTACCTTTTTATCGAGAAGTAATTGCACGACATCTGTATTGCAAAATTGATTATAATCTGGTTCAATAATCTTCAAATAGATAAAAAGAGATTTTAATAAATTAATATTTAGATTATTGAAAAAAATAATCAATATTGTATATATTAAAGAACTTACAGGTCCTACTACAAGTTTTAGACCATTAATAGGTTTTCCTTCTTTATAAGGAGTTTGACAAGACAAAAAATTAGCACTTTGTTTTTGAATCTCGATTTGAGGTGCAATTGGTTGATTTGAATGGTCATTTGGAGAAGTATCCATATTCATCGAATGAGTAGAAGTTTGAGGTGCAGAATGATAACTATTATGACCATGATAGTTTTGTTGATATGGATCTGATCTATGCTGCTGTTGGGATTGTAAAGGAGGGCATGTTTCGCGTGTAGGACGAGGAATTGGAGAAACTAAGGGAGTATTGCGATACTCGGGATCTTCGTCTTTGCAGATGATGAAAATATATAAGAAAATATACGATTAAAATAGTTTATATCAAATTTATATATTTACCAGTATATGGATCGTAGTTCATAATTTTTGAATCTAAGGTAAGTGAAACGAATTGCAAATCGTTTTTTTTTAACATTAATATTGAGTAACTTGAAAATAAAAAAGGAAATCTGTATGAAGATCAAAATTCTTTATTATCATCATACGTATTACAGTATCTATTAGCATTTTATTTATTAATTATTAATAATTATTAATTTAACTCATACAACGCTTTTAAAATCGTGCAACGTAAATTTGCCAAAATAGCCAATTTAACGTTTCACGGATTTGAAAGCGTTGTATAAATACTACTAAAAAAAATACTAAAAATACTAATAAGTGCAAGTGCTAGTGCAAGTGCAGTGCGAGTACAACTGCAACAACTGCTTTGCAGTAAAAAAAGATAATGAATATATTGGTCAAATTATTAGTCCGCTATAAATTTAGATGGCAAATTTCTAGATATTTCCATTTTTTAAAAATTTTTGGCCGGAATTTTTGCCGCCCAGATTATCTGATAATCACTATGTTACTCAGCGATTCAACAGATAGAAAAAGATGCTGATGAGTCTCGTGAAACTATCGACCACAATAAGTCCATTTCCGGATAATCAAAGCAGGTGTAACTTTCCACAAGTAGTATGATCAAAACGTTAAAGACTTATATCAATCTCGACACATGAGTGAAGATCACAAGATATCTATCTGCAGAAGCAGATATTCGGGCGTGGGAAGATCAAACAAAAGGGAGTAACAATGCAGCAATGATAACAACACATGGCTTGGCGCAAAGATCAGGTCAGGTCATTAAGACTGACGGACTGCCGACTACCAAATCAACCTAGTATTGTATATCGATTTGTAACACTAAAATTCATGTGTTATATCGACGCACGTACTACACAATACGTAATTTTTTTTTTACCGCAATACAACAATTGTCGGTAAAGTTTTGTAACAAAATCTTTACATTAAATTGGATAGAAACCACAACTGTTAATTGCAATACTGCGTGCTACCACAATAGCTAACAAGGTTCGTAACAAAGGAATTAAGACAGTTGATTCCAAAACAAACTAATTCAACTACACACCGCAATAGCAAGTTTTTGTTTTGTCTCTCATTTCAAGAACATATGTTGGTATTGCCCCTTATGCTATCCTATCAAAGCAACCAATGCGGCAGTTTCGCAACTTTTACCACTTTTTTCTTCCTTTGTTTTTTTTTCTTTGACAAACTGTTAAACATTACATATCAATTTCTTGTTATTCTTAAATTAATTATACTTTGTGTAAAGTATAGAGTCCATTCTTGATTTAAAGTGATAGAATAATTAAACAATCTAAATTATAAACTTTTCAACCACTTCATACCTCATTTAGCCAACATCACAATGTGTGATAATTATATATACATAAATATGTATCTGCAACTAATTAAATGCGCTAATCCTAATTCTATTTGATGTCAGTTAAAAAACTGCCGTATACAAGACTCCCAGATATCGGATTCCCAAGTTCTAGACTTGGGTGCGAATCTTAAAATCTACAATGACCAAATGCAGATTTTAAATATCTAGGCTACCCTTTATAAATGAAAAATATGCATGCCTATTTAAACTTTTCCTTCTAATGGTACAGTCTCCACAATAGGCCCGGTGTCGAATAGGTTACATCAATTTTACCGATGGTTTTCAATGAAAGGGGTTTTCACTGCATCACACAAGGTGATAGATAGTTTACCAATAACTAATACTTGTATCTAATACCCTAACCCTTTGTGATGCCGTGTCGGTGAAATAACCATCGGAAAAATGTGCAACAACGGTTGAACTAGGTTTTAAGAAACAGGGTCTTTAATACAGCAGTATACAGTAAGCAGAGAAGTGATCTTTAAAAAAATTATGATAATTTTATGAATAAATTAAACATGAAACATAAAAAAAATTTTTTTCAAAAATTTATATTCACAGTGAACATCGTCAACGTAAGATTTTCAACACTGGTTCCATACTAATTACTTAAAATTCCTAATTTTAAATTATTATATAATGTATAATATAGTAAAAACTTAAAGGCTTAACCTACAAAGGCTTAACCTACTGGATTTAACATTATCATGAAAATCGGCAAGACCTCCCCCGTTAGTATACCATAAGACTTACATGCGTAAGATTTTTATAAGAACATATTTGCCCTCCACTATCACCTAGCATATTACGCAAGTTTAAAACAAATATATTGTCACTATGCTTTCACTAAAAATCATTGCAATCGACAACAATCAGGTGATCGTTCATGTGATTGTATTCGATCGTATTAGTGTGCAGCGATCTACAATTTGCACATCAATTTGCGTTAATAATGTCGTGGGTTAATCAATGACTTTCGTCAAAGAAAAACCTAACCCGGATGGTAGGCACTAATAATTAGGCACTTCGTACGGCAAGTGTTTTACTTTACTTATTTAATTTACTTTATTAATACGATTGGTTTAATTTTATTACAAAAGGGGATATTCGATACTAACTAAAACTAACTAATAATTAATTAACGACCCCCTTAAATACCCTAATCGCTTCGCTTAAATACTTTATTGACTCATATATTACCTACGTCATATTTGGATCATACGATCCATTGTCTCTTATTAATTACTTCATATTTTATGCATATTTACTCACGATCCGGTACTGGTTACCTGATCGTTACCTTACCCGGCATTTTATTTTACCGATTGCCCATAATTGATCAATTCGTTGATCTCATAATTTCGATCGATCACGTGCGTCACGTGCACAAGTCGTTGATCGATCGTTTTAAACCTTATTTTCTGGCAAGTATGCCGCATACTGTTCACCACCGTGACACGAGCTATATCCCCAGGAACTTCGTCACGAAGTTTCCAACTCTATTCTCATAATTTCCCCAACATAATCGACACAACCAAAACCGTTACATCGCATAGGCACATCAACACCGCCTTGCCACGATCGAATACACTTCTTCTCGGTAAGTGTTTCCACACACCGCCTATTTGTTCAATCAAAGATTGATCATTGCTATTTCCCCTTTCCGCATTACTGGCTACACTTCTACTGTCAGCCTTCATATGCATTTCATGCTCGTGATAGGATTTGCACCTCATATTTTCATCACATAATCCATCGTCATCAAATTCATGTTGCATAACTATTTTTTTGCCTTTGAGTACTTCCTTTTCGTCTTTGGTTGTGCCTACACATACACGTTCACTACAGCCAGATTTGCGATTATTCGTTTCATTCGAATCTCCATTTCCATCACCGGTCATTTCATTCGATCTAGATCGATTGGAACAAGGTTGTCGAACACCTCAGCTATGTATTCGGCTCTCTTTTCCTTAACTTGGTCTAATTTTTTTAGATCATATGCTAATTTAATACCGTCATCTTTCTTCTCTTCATTTCCACTTGGACAACCATAACCAACATCATACATTCCATTACCGTATACTCTAACTTATCCACTGAATTCCTTACGCCGTTACCACCCTTTTTATTCCTTTCAATCTCATTATTCAATTCCCTTTTATCACTAAACATTTTCTTTCATTCAACTCATCACCTTCCACATCGTTCGACCATCCTTCAAATGCTTTTTTATCATCTTCGACTATCCTGATTCCCTTTCAATAACAGTTTCCAGGATTGGATCGCTTATCCATATTGGCGGATATCGTCAGTATATTTTCCTTTTCATCATTTATCCCCTTTTTTCATAAACATTCTTCACCTTACCATTGTTAACATTAAAATCGTTCTTTTCATCCTATTGTCTTTATATCATACAACCTCTGATCTTTTTCATTTACGCTCATCAATAGATTTTTAATGTATTCTTTATCTGTTAGGTGTTTCTGTACCGGCGGATTCAGATGCCTCAAAAGCCCATCTGCATTACAATGTAATTTACTTGACTTATAGAGAACGCGAAAATTGAAAGTTTGAATAGCCAAGGCCTATCGCATAAGATGCTCTTTGAGCATTGGTTTGTTAAATAGCCATTCTAATGTATGTGGTCAACCCATATATCGAATTTAGTCCTCTCTATATAGTGTTTATTCACATTACAACCAAAGACAATGCCTAAACATTCCTTTTCCATCATGGTATAATTAATTTTCTGTTCATTTAATTTACGTAATTTAAACAATATGGGTCGCAGTCACTCATTATTTTCTCTTTGCTATAGGACCACTTTTAAGAAAATATCTGCAAACATTTGATATGAATGTTCTCCACTTTTTGCCTTCTCCCAGTCAGGTGCCTTCAATATGACATCCTCCATTAGTGATCTTTTTAAAGTTTGAAATAATTGTTCTTTGCTCCGTATTCCAATGATAATGAATCCGTATATATTCAACTCCTTATAGAGCATATGATATTTTTTTGCTTACCTCACTTTTTTGAACCTACATGCCAATTTTATGAGTAAATCAATATAATCTTTGACAGAACCATCTGTCCATAATTCAACACAGCATGGCGGACATTCGATTTGATTAGCTTAAAGATCACTGGGTTATACAATATAAAAAAAATTTTTAAAGTAGCTCTTACTATGAAAAACCATATCATCAATTGGCAACTTGAAGTTTCACATAATTAAATTTTTTTAAAACATATTATAGTGTTCTTTAACTCTTTGCATGTTTTCTGTAAAAAAAAGATCAGTATAGATCAAATATCTCAAACAACTTTATTTAAGGGTAAATTCAAGCAAGTAATACTATAATACGTATACAATGTATAAGTTAATGAGTGTTAATTGTTATATAAACTTTTTTTTTGGTTCAAACTCAACACCTTTTCTACAACTAGTGACATTGTAACACTTCAATTAACAGCAATTAGAATTCACTTTTTTCAAAAGCAGTACTTGGAAATTCTAGAATCCTTCTCATGAAAACCAACTTCGCCTATTTTTTAGCTTTTTTGATAAGGTAAGACGAATCGGGTCTCAGGGTTACATTACAAATGTAGATAACATCTTTAGGGCACAAACTTAAAACTACAAACAAGATTTAATATGGGTCTACTAAGTGTGACTTTTATGTAGGTCAAAGATCAGAAACATGTATTTTCAAATATGTAGTTTCAGATCCGTGAGGATTCTTGCAGTATCAAAAGGTAGTTTTTCCTTAAACTTTATTTTAAATTTTGCTTACTATTTTTATAGTTAATTTAATTTTTTTGTTGTTTTTTTTTTTGAATAATGTAATAACTAAACGAAATACTGCCAAGTAAAACTAGACTTCAGGTTTTCAAGTTTATAACTTAATAAGCTTAAATCTGGAAAATCTGATCAGAAACGTATAATTAAACTTAATAAGATTCATTTTGTCGAAGAACATTGTTTATCAAAAATCAATAGGTATAGGTGACATCTGTGGAACATTGTTATCAATATAAATTGGAGTTAAAGAGGAATATACAATGTTGAATATTGCTATAATAAAGGAATTGGAATCAAAAACAACGAACATAAGGTATTTATTTATCATCAAAATCTGCAGAGAACCAGACATCTTTGATTGATTAGTCATTTCCAGATATGTTTTTAAGGTAAACTATTTAAATTTAGAGACATGTATTGCATTTCATGCTTATCAAAAATTAGCAAAGAGATCAGGAAATAACTAATCGACAAAAGATGTTCGCATCTCTGCAAATTTTGATAATAAATAAATGCCTTATGTTTATCATTTTCAATTCCATTCCTTCAAATTCATGTTGATACTGATATCCAGCATTACATATTACAGGTGTCACCAAGGTAAGCTATTTAAATTTATAGACATTAACCGTGTTTATTGTTTATTAAAAATCAGCAGAGAGTGTTGACGCCTATAACATATTATATTGGATACTGTATTATTATCGAAGTACGTATAATGTCAGATATTGCTATGATAAAATAATTGAAATCGAAAACGATGAACATAAGGCATTCATTTATCATCAAATTCTGCAGAGATGTGAACACCTTTGGTCGATTAGTTATTTCCAGATATGTTTTTAAGGTAAACTATTTAAATTTATTGTGCTTCTTGTTTATCAAAAATCAGCAGAGAGATTCAGAAATAACTAATCAACCAAAGATGTTCACATCTCTATGGATTTTTGATGATAAATGAATGCTTTATGTTTATTGTTTTCGATTCCAATTCCTTCATCATAGCAAGATCTGATATTATAAATTCCTTTCAACTTCAATTCATGTTGATACCGATATCCAACATTACATATTACAGGCATCACTAAGGTAAGCTATTTAAATTTATAATTTATTGCATTTATTGTTTGTTTATCAAAAATCAGCAGATATGGGTACGCCTGTAACATCTAATGTTAGATATCTGTATCAATATGAATTGAAGTTGAAAAGGAACATATAATGTCAGATATTGCTATGATGAAGAAATTGGAATCGAAAATGATGAACATAAGGCATTTATTTATTATCAAAAACTAATAACTTGTAAACACCTTTAGCCATTAGTTATTGCCAGATATTTTTTAAGGTAAAATAATAAGTCTAAAGAATGTTTATGGTTGGTTTATTTTAAAGAAAGATATTCAGGATCTTGAATATTTCATTGCACAATAGTAATATTCAAGGTCCTGAATAACTTTAAAATAAAAGATCATTAAATGGCCTTTACTTAGTAGAACCTACTATAATTAGCATTAGTTTTATTAATTAGAATCAATCTATTTTAAGATATTACTATGTACACTTATTATTGTGCTATCGCATATTTTTTATTTTACTTTATCTGTACTGGTCTGGTTGATAGCTATATATATAGCTAAACCAATTTAAAATAGAATTTAAAATAATAAAAAAATAATTACATAAATTAATTTAAAAGTATTAAATAAAAAAAATAAATTAAAAAATTAAATAAAAATAATAAAATTAGATTTTTTTAAATTAATTTATTAAATTAAAATTTAATTTTAACATATATTTAAAATAATAATTATTAATTGTACTAGATATATATTTAAAAATTTAATTATATTAAAAATTAATTTTAAAATTTAATGCTCCAGACTTAACTGGTTTCCAGTTCCTAGTATACATTTGGATTTAATGTACGACAAGTTAACGTGTTGCCTAGCATGCTAACATGCTATCTAACACACTACGTACTATTAACAATGATACTACTAAGTCTAATACGTTGACAATTCTTACCCCTAACACGCATATGTGTTAATACATTAATGTGTTATGAAAAATTTAAAAATTTACAAAAGGGGCAATTATCATATTTACACTTCAAATTTTGACTAACTTTAATTATACAAAAATGAAAATAAAAGTTTATCTATGTATATGAGTGTTTTATAATGAGTGAATATACAGAATACTATAAACCCCCATGCCGAAGTTAGTGAAAAAATGCAAGGGCCAATAAAATTCACTGATCTCTCATCGATCATTCTAGAACCCGATTTTCTAATCGGGTATATTCCCAGACTGAAATATCTAAATTTATATAATAATCTATATTGCATATTTGTTTACTTGTTTACATTTTTTAAGCAATTAAACCAAATGTCTGCCATGCTATTCAACACATTCTAGTATGCAGCAGTAACATTATGCACTTATCCTCTTTCAAAACAATATCCATCAATCATTAGAATGTTTTACTTGCATTTTATAGCCCTATACACATTACTGTGTATCTTAAAAGTCCAAGAGGAGTTGCAATAACAACTTTATCTCTATCCTTTTTTCAAATTTGGATTTGCTAATATCCTTTATATGTGACAACAGAGGAGTACTAATTATGCCCTACTGCCATTTCAATAATATTACAAATCAATGGCCATTTTTCACTATATATTTATTCAAGAACCGTGTATTACCTACAACTCTGAATTGATCTGTACTGTTCTCTTTTTTATTCACTGGAAAACAGTAATATACATACTGACTCTTTCTTTTCTAACAAACTATACTTCATTATTTCTTGAAGCTGATTTTTAAACATCACAGCTCGCTCTAGATTGTTTATACAAATAGGCCTCATTTGAGTTTTAGATACTACTGTAAACGGCCATATAAAAGACCCGGGTCTGTTACATTTTCTCAATTTTAAACCCAATAGTAGACCCGGGGGTCTATTGTACGGATAGGGGTCCAGTACTAGGCAATATAAATATAGCATATTGGTACAAGTAATATGTAATTTTCACTATTTTAATGTTTATCCTATAATATACTCGGTCTTTTATCAGTTTAGATTCTCTAGTATACCCAGGTCTCTTAACTTTTTCAAAAATCTCAACCTATATAGTAGACCCAGGGATGATATGTGGGGATCTACTATCATGGGGGATCTACTATCATGGGGATCTTTTATATGGTCGTCTACAGTACTTTTCCTTCTGTATATACTTCATATTTTATTAAATGCATCTTTTCTATATCTAAAATCTCAAAAGCAAATACCCCAAGAACTTCTTTAATTAATCAGTTTATTAGATAATTGCTGCTTTCTTTTGGTATCTCCTTATTAATCTGCAATGCACTAATATTTTCTACCATAAGATGCATTATCAATTTCGGACCTCCAATATTGATAATCCCATTTTTATTTTCCTGATTAGAGCTTCAATAAATGACACGACCACAATGCTTAATTCTTCAAATTGATTGTCATTTATGGGTATTGATTTTTCTACTATTAATTGATTGCTATTACTAGCTTCAACTATTGCTTCTCTATATTTAATATTTATCTTTTCTATTTCAAATATATCTGCTTGAACTTTTCGTACTGACAATACTCCAATTTCATCATCATCCTCATCATTACTCCCAGTTTCGTTATCCATGTCATCCCAACACTTCATCCAGCTCTCAGGTACAATTATGGCAACAAATGAAATTTTTTTATACCTCAAGTCAATTAAATACCAATACTGATTGTTCCTCTATTTTAGATTGCATCTGGCCGCAGCAATTTATGGCATTCCAAGTAGCACATTAAAGCTAGCAGATTTCATTATTCAAAATTCTTGGGTAACTATTGCTCCCATGGCATTACTATAGGTTTCTAAAAAAAAAGCTATCTCCAAAAGAAGCTAACCCACAGATTTTCAGAAAATTTTTAAAGAAATCATTAACAGTTGCTACATATAAAACTTTTTTTTACTATGTAAACTTCAAAAGTTTGATTAAATAAACTTGTTTAGCGCAATAAAATACACTTATAAAAAAAATGACATGCTATTTGGACAACTTTTTATTAGTACATTTTTCAATTTTTTGAAAAATTTAACAATCTGAAAATAAGCTATCCCTATGATTTTTTGTATATCTTTTTGGCCAAAAAGGGTAGCTTATTTTCAGACAAATATAGTAACTTCTATATTTGATACATATCCTATAAAATTACTGATACTGTCATCAGCTATCCTCCTCATTCCTTCAACTGATTTTTATATTAATCCTCTTCATTTTGCATATCTTTCTTGCATTAAATTCAACTATGATCTAGGGTTAATTGGTGCATTTACTTTTTTCTATTTATAGTAATCATGCCTGTAGGTACATTACCCAATTGTTTCGTACTTGATTCCTGAACTGAAGGAACAATGCTTATATGACTGATTACATCTTTTTCTTTCTTTTTATGGGTTAACGCTTTTAGTATTTTTTATCTAGTTTTTGGAGACCATTTAAACAATTAACTGAGCATTAAAGTTACTTTCATTTTTGAAATCTTTTTTAGGATGTCAAGCTTTTGGCTTAACTCAGTTAACAGTATGTACATTATAGAGCTCAAGCCACATGATTCAATAGAAACTTCGTTAACTTTTCCCTTTTACTCCTATTTTCAGTACTACCTGCCTTATTATTATCAACTTGCTTCCTTTCTCCTTTTATCATTTCTACTCTTAAACATTCAAATCCAAGAATATCAGATGTAGAACGTATTTGAAGTAACGAATATTTGCACCTCTCACTTCTAGCTCATTATTTCTTACAATTCTTTGCTCATCCTTAGTTTGATTAATGAATTTTGGGAGTTTCGATTTGGAACAATTTCACGAAATATGCCTTCTTGTTGATAGTTAAAATATTGATGAGTATCATTATTTACTCTTTGTAGTCTCTAACTATGCACAGTATTCAAGCCTCTTAAATTAAAACGCCTAGTCGATAAATTAATATTGGTAAGTTTCTTGACTACCTTTATTAATTCTTTAATATCTGATTCAATTTTATCAATTTTATTATCATTTTCTTGCTTAACCAATTGATGTTAAGAGCTTCAAGTGCTACAGTAATACTATCAATATCCGAATTGCTTGAACGAGATTTTCCCTTAACTATTGATTGACTTTTTCTGTTATTTCGCTTCCTATCTCTATAAAAGTTTTCGATTTGGAGTTTGCATTTCTTGGCTCTTGTAAAAAAATTTGGACAAAGCTCTCCACTTTTGTTCTATACATTTTTCTCATTCTGTTTAGATACCAATTCCTTCACTCATTGCTCCTTACTTTATTTTTGACTTCATTCATAGGCTTTAAACCTACTTGTATACTCAAACTGTTTCTCTATCACCATGCTTAATGTTCTTGAGACTATACATGAGAACGAAATTATTTCGAGTTCTAAAACCCAAAAATAAAATTTGAAAACAAAATTGTTTTGGTCTATTTTACTTAAAAAATGGAATTATTTGTACTTTTTTTAAATAGACAAAATTATAAGAAGTATATCTATATAAATTTTATTTGCTCTTCCTTATAAAAAATTTTAATTTTCTCTAGTGAAGACGAAATAGGCCTTTTTCAAAAATCAATTTCAGTGGCATTACTACTTGAGATGATTAATTTTCAATTTATTCTCGCTTCCTGCATTTATTACTTTATTGTTCCTTTCATTAGCTTATCCCAATCATTACCATATTCTTTTATTATTTCTCTTACTCACACCTTTGTCTTATCAAGCATGTACATAACTACTATTCCTATACTTTGTTTTATCATCCCAACTTTTTGACTTGGTGTGTCTACTATAGTTGAAAAGAAATCTGTCAATATTATCCTTATTGTCTTCATAAAAGAAAGGCTTCATTAAATTCTTTGATATGCTAGTGATTTCTTTTTCAAATAAATATATACCAAAGTAATGTAATTATGAAACAGTGTTTATATGGAATGAGCTACAGAAGATTTAGGAAAAAGCTGCTTATTCTATCAACAAAGTCTACGTTTGGATCTTGCTAATTTTATACAACTTGATTTAATTAAAAAAATATTTTTATCTCTCACTATTAGTACTAACAAATTTTATAACTTGTATTTTCTTTTGAAAGTCCTTAATCGTTCAGTGAGACAACTGGTTATAATTATTCAGGTTCTAATAACATAGGTTATTCTATGACTTATGTCAAAAGAAAAACCTAGCCCAAATGTTTAGCACTAATTACTTTTAATCCAAGTGTGTTTGACGAAAATATTAACAAGGCAAGTATTTATTAAATTGTTTTTTTTTTTTTTTTTTTTTTTTTTTTTTTTTTTTTTNTATTTATTTATTAATGTCAAGTACAGAAATAGGATAGTAAGTTACAATTATATCAGGGTGATATATAAAGAAATACTACATTTAAAATTTCTAACTAATCATCTAATAATCTATGCAATAGGGCAAGCCTATCACTTGCAGTTAGGGCTAACCCTTAGACCGCTACAGAAAGAAGATGTGACATTTCACCTCATACTTTTCTATTTTAAACTAAAAGGTTAAATTTTTAGTTTAAGAAGGCTAGAGGAAACCAAAGTATTTATTAAATTTATTTTATTGACTCTATTACTTTTGAAAAAAGAAGCTTTAATTAACTTTATTATTTTTTCTTTACTTAAATATACATATTTTGACTCATGTTATTATGTTATACATAAGTTATATGGCCCTTATATTTTTAAATTTATTACATATTTTCATGCAATATTTATCTTACTTTGATTGACTTCATACTACTGACTGTTACATAATTAATTTTACTTTGATTTGTTAATTGTATCACTGCTTCAGTATTGTATTTACTAGACCCTGCACAATTCTGATCGATTAACACTATAAAGCACATGAATCATGTGTTCACAAATTAATCATTTGTTCATAACTAGATAAGTATCTACCCTATACATATTATCATTTATTACTTATTGTTTTATTATTTGAACTAACACTATATTTTTACTCTATTATCACTTTATAGCTCCAAATTAATCTCTCTGACTAAATATACTGTATACATATTTCCATTATGACACTATACATCCTAACAACTATCAAATACCAACAAGATAGCAATTCACAAGGTACCAGCAAGTAACAAAATAAAAACACCTTAACAAGTCTAAAAAAAGAATGCATTAGTAACAATTCATAAATTAAAAAACTGAAACAACTACTAATACAATAAAACTATAACTATCAAATTACATATTTCAACAAACAAGTTAGCAATTCACAAGATACTAGTGAGAGATGAAACAAAATTCTCTACAATTCATGAACCTAAAAACTGAAACATACTAATACAATAAAACTATTAATTCTGACAACTATCAAATTACGTTTTCAACCAACAAGAAAGCAGTTCACAAGGTACTAGCTAGTGATAAAATGAAATAACTAAAAAAAATTGTAACAAATATAAACTAAAAACAAAAAAAAATTACTTATCTAAGGTGATACAAATAAAATAAACTGGTTTACATAACATTTAATAAATTTTTGGACCCAGCCGCCCGGAGGTTTTTTATATATGTATAAATTTTTTTATATGAGAATAAAAAAAAAGTAAACCTCGATTTTCGAGTTTTTGATTTCGGACAATCAAACACTATTTTTGGTACAAATAGATTTTGATTGTCCGAAATCAAAAATTCTAAAATCGAGTTTTATTCGATTTTGCCTAGTAATTCGTGTTCTGACAGAAAAAAATACAAAATCTTAATATAGTGTATGTACTATAGTCCATTTTACTATTCAATTATTTGATTGACTAAAAGGATTTTTTTTGTCTAATTGGAAATGAGTAAATCCCACTTGGTGGATATGATTTGATTATCAAAAATATGTATGGAAACGAATGGCACAAATAGATGTTTGTTTAAAGGACCTTGATAATTCTAAAGATATATTTTTAGAAGCAAGCATTATAATTTATTATTAAAGTGGGATAGTTTTATTTATTCTAATTAATATTTTAGGCTAAAAACCAATACACGTTATTCTGGTTATACCGACATCTGGATATAATAACAACATAGTAAAATCTTTCTATACTGACATTTTTTTTCAAAAATTTAATATAAAATGTCGGTATAACTCACTGTATCAACATTTTGAATTTTTTTACTAATGAACCAAAACCAGAGTAACGTGTATAAACATTGTGGCAATTCAGCAATTGCGATTTATGGAATAACCAAGAACCAAAAAGATAGTAACTATATTATAGTTATAGGGTAAGCGAGCAAGAAATTGTTAGATAGTAAATATGGTGAATTAGATGGGGCTTCTAAAGTAGCCAACTTGTATTACATAGGAGACTTAATACAATTCACAATGCCAACCTAGTGAGTGCTTTTCGGAAGTTGGAATCATATCCTTTTTCACCATATCGTTAATATCATTGATTTTAACAATTTGAATAATTTCCTCCTTGCATGCATTGATCTCCAACTCCATTCTGCTCTTCCAAATTTTTTGTAAAACCTGAGTTTCGTCTTTTGATCTCATTTTCGCTATCGCTTCAATGGGTCATTCCGCTCCGCATGTCCGAATTTGAACTCCAAATCACTTAATGACAAAAAAAAGTGATTTAATAATCAAATATCGGAATATCAAAGCGAATTTTTCCCATTATATAGTAGTGAAAAATATGCCAAAGGAATAAATCAGGAGATAAAAAATGGAAGCAAAAGAATTGAACCGCCTCCGAGAGGTGAGGATTGCAATTTCTCATACACGTGCATTCTATTCACTCACGTGCACGTAATGATAATGGAAGTCAATTATGATGCGTCTAATATCTGACATACATAAAGGATTTCACTCTGGAAATATAGCTAATTGTTAATCAAAATATGTTTAGCTCTTATATTATTAATTTTGGCCTATGTAAGCCAGTGTCACATAACTCAAGTTCTAAAACACTTTTTGGTGTGCTTCCTTATATTGCTCTAGAGGTATTATGTGCACACGGAAAGGAATATACTCAAAAAAATCAGATATTTATTCTTTCAGAATATTTATGTCAGAAGTTTTTACTGGATATCCTCTATATCATAATATTCCACATGACAAAGATCTAGCAACACGTATTTTATTTGTCTAGGTTACAGACATAAAATTAGATGCGAAGTTCTTCAATTACTTTTGGATCTGATGAATAAGTGCTTAGTCAAAACTGACCAACTGCTAATAAATTAGCTGATACTAGTTTTGCAAAATCAAATATAACTCAATTTTCGAGTTTTACTATATTTTGCCGAGCACTGTTACAGGTTAAGCCTCAGATGTCAATTACTTGACTGATTGTAAACATATCTGACATCAATTTAAACTATTAAGTATAAAGTTCTAAGTATAAGTTACGTATGAAGCGAATAAGAAAATAAAATTCTATGTATTTGTATTATATGATTAATAAGACTTTACAAGTTATATACTTTTTTCGTCTTTTTAACAGTATAAGCTACATACGGCATCGCACTTTTTTCATCAGAATAAATCTAAATGCGAAATATTTTTTTATCGATTAGTGTATATCTAAATACGGAATGAATAACATAACGAACACACCACAGGTTTGCATTATATGAATTATAAATCTTGAAATAACATTTAATATATATTAATATACCTTGGGTGTTTTCTTGGAACCTTTTACCGGAAACTTCTAAACCCAATTTTTCTATTGAATTATACGTCTAATTCAAAACTTTAAAGTTATACACTCAAAAGATTTGGGATCCCAAGACCTTAATTTATTTTAACATGTTTGTTTAATGTTTTTTTTTACATAGAGGAAATTAAAATTATTAGATATAATTGCAAAACCATTTAACTTGCTTATTGTTAATAAATATAAACGAAAACCATTTAATTTCGCATATCCAAAGAAGAAGAAAAAAAGACTTTTCGACACACTCCCCTTCTGGAATTTGCTTATAACACCTAGCATTAAATTATCGCTTTCTATATTTTCCTAATATTACTAGAGCTTAAGCAAAGAACAAGGAGGATTATCTAAAGCATATTGATAAGATAAACTTTTCAAATTCAGGGATTAACTTGCGCTTGCTAGAGGTTGATCAAGAGCTTAAACACTATGTAAGAGAGGATATCAATAGAACCAATGAGAAGTTTTTAAAGAGTATTAAGGTGCAAAAAAATGACTGCCTTTTACTCGAGCAAAAAAATCAAAATCATTTTCTTTGTTAAACAATTTGAGCAGTCGAATTGATAAATATAATCGAAAAACCATTTAATTTCACTTATCCGACACGTCCTATGTGATCACTGAATGATTTCTGTGTAACTTATTCAGTCACTTCCCAATACAATATACACAATTCACTCACCTCTTACGAGGTGAGTGATGTTTGCATATTTGTATTAGGATGTGACCGAAAAAGTTACACAGAAATCACTCAGTGATTACATTAGACATGTCGGATAATGAAGTTATTAGTCTTGAGTCTTTAGTAGATGAATAACCAGTTATCATCTATGACACGACTAATAACTATTACTTATTGTTGTAGGTTGTAGTGCAGAACTTCTCAATATTTTATATTCAAACGTTGTAAGTATTTAAAATTTAATGAAATATACAATGTGATAAACATTGCCAAGGTTATAACTGATAAAAATTGGCAAGGCGATAAAAATTACTGTCACAAATTTCAGAAACAGTTGCATGACAATTATGCATTTTGATTGGTTACTTACCTACTGCGGCATAAAAAAAATTTGCTCTCAGCAAATTTTTGGACTCGGCCGGACATGAAAACCAGTTAATTTTATTTGTGTCGCCTAATAATCATTATTTATATTCTATGATCAGGGGGTGCACTATAGTACAAGTGCACCAAAATATAATTTGCCTTAAAATTTTACTAATTAATTATACTTTTATGCTCTAAATAGACTTGTTCTATGTATAAAAATATACTATATTAATATATGTTTACTTATAATTTTAAATTTTAAGAAAAAGATACTTAATTTTAAGAATTAATTAATTTATAACCGTAGGTTACAGAATAAATTTTATAACCGTAAATACTAAGATTAGGTGTAATGTGACTATCAAACTAACTTTTCTATAAAAATAAAACCATGCGATTAAGGTTAGGGTTAGAGTGAGGTTTGATGTAAGGCTTTTGTGTTGGAGAGGGTTTTAGTTATATTAAAATTTAGCAATAAAATTTTTTTTGTTAGAAACCGAAAGGTAGTTTCATAAGTGAAATTTTGATTAAGAAGCAATTTTAGTAGTATATTTATGTACAAGTTGGGACAGAAACTCTAACCGTCGTCATTCAAGTGACGAACATTTTGCATTTGCTTCATCAAAGATGCATTCTGCTTTTCAATCATCTCTCGAAGCCTTTCTTTTATGCTGACAGAAACCCTAACCGTCGTCATTCGAGTGACGAACAATTTATGCTTGCGTCGTCAGAGATGAAATATATATAGCATTCTGCTTTTTGATCATCTCTCAAAGCCATTCTCTATCTAATTTGACTACTAATTAGCTTTCTAACACTAAGGAGCATACACCAAAGGGTATGCGACGCAGTAGCAGAGCGAAGTGAAGCATAGTTATCTTATTTGATTTCTATTTGGCTTTCTATCCTGGAGGAGCACAGCGACTCCAAATGTAGAGCATAGCAGAGTATAGAAAGCTTATTTGTTTACTAA